>BQNB010036273.1:0-50257 GCA_026074375.1 Tanacetum coccineum
TGTTTCCTTCACAATCCTCCCATTTTTGGGAGGAAACTTTTTGGACAAAAAAGCCTCTCATTTCCCCTCTTAATCCTTCCATTCCCCTTTCCTTTCTGCTCTTGAAAATCTGGAGAACACAAAAAGAAACCTATTTCCTATCCTTTTCATTTCCTTTCTCCTTAAAATATATCTTAAGAACACAACGTAAGTGAAAAACAATGTCTTAACTGTCATGCACATGAGGTGGTTTGGCTTAGAGATATCCGATATCAAAAATATAAAATGTTGTACTCAATACAAGTTGTATGTTACATCTTACTAATAGGGCCAGGTACCATAACATTTCAACATTGAAAAAGTGTTGTCACCTCAGAGCCACATCAGCTTTAACATTTCAACACCAACACACCAAAATACCCTTCTAATCATAACACCTCATAACACTACCCTTTTAAGACCCACTTTATTTATTTATTTAATCAAACTAAATATTTAATTATTTAATAAAAATACAAATTATAATAAAAATACAAATTTTAATAAAAAAATTTAAAACGAAAAAAAAACATACAAATAGTCAACAACCAAACCTTATCTTCTTTCTTCTCTATCTTTGCCTTTCTTCTTCCTCAACCGTCCGCATACACATAAAACACACACAAACACTCGATCAAAACACACACACATACACTAAGCAACACACACACACACTAAAATACAACACAAACACTCACTTTTTAAAAGAAAAAAAGAAAATAAAGGAAAATGGTGCGTTATGGCGTTTGGTGCAGCAACGTAGGGCTCAACGCCGTTGGCCAAAGGTGAGGGGTGGTATCATAACGCCACCAACTGTGTTGCCACGTGGGCATGACGCGAGTTGGAGCTTTATGACACCATGTGCTCTAAAAATGAAGCTTTTATCCGTGCGTTATGGTGAAACAAAACTATATATTTATGACGAGATAAACTTTTTTTATAGATTGATTTTGTGTTAATACATGCATACATAAAAAAAAAGATTATTGTGCATACATGCGTAAATTTGTTAATTTATTATCTTACCACATTAAAATAAAAACATTATATCAAAACAAAGAATCCCACTTTAAATTAAATTTTATACATTTTAAAGATTAATAATGTAAAAAGATAATAATTAACAACGAAAATCGTCTATTTATTAAAAAAAATAAAAATGCATCAACACCCAAGATTGGTTAATTAGCAACTCTTAACTAAAAACTAATGATAGACAACTAGATATCTCATCTTATCAAACTTTTACGTAAATGAAATATTATAGTTATTACTTAGAAAAATCATGGACTTACAACAGAAATAATAGTTATTTCTTAATAAAATTAGAGACGTGCAATAGAAACCCGATGACTAACGAAAGGACTAACAAAGAAAACCTAAAGACTATACATTTTAAGGACTAATAATGTAACGATAATAATTCATGGACAGAAAATGAAAACCGAAAGACCGATGGAAGAACTAAAAAAGAGAATCAAAGGACTAACATGTATTTGAAAAATACCCACTAAGGACTAATAATGTATGTTAATAAAAAAATCGAAGGACTAACATGTAATAAAAAGTAACCATCAAGGACTAATAATGTATGTTATTAGAAAAATCGAAGGAATAACATGTAATAAAAATTAACCACCAATGAAAAATAATGCATATTACTATTCATTAAGGACTAATAATGTATGTTAAAAAAATCAAAGAGCTAACATGTAATAACGAGAACTAATAACGTATGTTATTAGGAAAATCGAAGGACTAACATGTTATAAAAATAACATCAAAGAATAATAGTGTATTTTTAATCGAATGAGTAACATGTAATAAAAATTAACCATCAAGAAATACTAGTGTATATTTAATCGAATGACTAACATGTAATAAAAGTTAACCATCAAGTAAGAATAATTGAATGACTAACATGTAATAAAAATTAACCACCAAGTAAGAATAATGTATACTACTCCGTACTATTCAATAAGGACTGATAAACTGATAATGTATCTTATTAATAAAATAGAAAAACTAACATGTAATAAAAAGTAACCACCAAAGATTAATAACGTATGTTACTAGAAAAATCAAAGAAATAATAGTTTTTTTGGGTAAAGGGTTTCACCGATAAAACAGTTTTTTTTACTATTATTAAATAGTGTACCTATACTGAAATAAGGGCAAATGGTTTGAAAAAGCATCGAACTTGTCACGTTTTTATTTTGTAAGCTATGAACTCTTAATTTTTCTATAGTAGGCCTACACTTTGCTAATCTTCCTATTGTAGTCATGATTAACAAAAAAACTGTTGTGGCAATTCTATTAAGAAATGAGACCGTTATCTCTCTTTCCCTTTAACCATTTAACTTATTTTTTTAACCAAATCACCCCCTCTACCCCTTTATTTTCCTAATACTCATTCATAACACATTTCCTCCAAATTCGTTTCCCCTAAATTCTCCTAATAGTCAAAAATCAAATAAACTCTAAGCATGCCATCTTGGACTTCATCCGAATCCCGGGTAATTAGTGGTAGAGTTGAATAATTTTGTAAATGTAATCGTCAATTAACAATACAAATGGCAAAAACAAGGAAGAATCCAGGTAAGCGATTTGTAGCATGCTCAAAATGCAATGTTTATGATTTTTTAGATGATGATCTTCAAAGTAAATACTACAAAGAGTTGTTGTATGGTATGTTGCAAAATCAAAAAAAATTGAAGAAACACGTGGATTATGAAGAATTGATTAATGTTCTTGCTATGGACAAGTCAAGGTTGGAAGAAGAGTTGAGAGTTACACAGACAAAGATGAAATTGTATGATAGGTTGTTTTTCATCATGTTAGGATCTTTCTCAGTGGTTTGTGTTGGATTTGGTATGCTAATAGCTAAGTAATGTGATGGTCTAGGTGTTATGGTAGTAATGTAATAGTTTAGCTTTTATGTATGTAATGTGTAACACCCCCAAAAATGGGTCGCAGCGGAAATGTGTCAGGGGGGCGTTACTTTATAATACAACAACACAAGATATAAGGGAACGACCTCTAAATGTGTCGTTTGAAAAGTAATCTCGTTGATTTCTTTGAAATTGATATAACATTCGTCCCATAATCACATCACAATGAAAAGCTTGAAAATAACCCAACGAGATTTGATCATTTGAATGTAAGTAGAAATCCATAAATGAAATCTTGTCAATTTTAGACTCCATTGCACATCAAGTAAGCCATGCATCTAATTCACCTGAGAAAAACATGCTTAAAAGTGTCAACATTAAAGTTAGTGAGTTCATAGGGTTTTGTAAGTATAAACGTAAATGTTGGAATCCAAAGATTTATAAAGTATGTATGACCATTTCAATCCTTATAATAATCACCAAAAATGTAAGAGTAAATGTAGAACCAAAAGAGTTTAGTGTTTATTGCTTCGCCGCAATATAATGAAACGTGTTTAGAAATTAGTAATGTTCAATAAGTAGTATGGACAGTGAAATCGTTGATTTTCCAAAATGTATGGGTCTACTATAACAGATACAATACCACATAAATAATATCTACTGTTGCGCTAAGCTCGTGACACTGAAGCTCGACATCTATGTATGCAATTTAATGCAAATAAAGGCCCGTGTAGATGTTCAAACCCGTAAATATCCAAATTGCTCCGACATGTATGCATTCGTGTTTCATTACTGTCGAAACTAGTGAGAGCTACTCACCCGGACAGGGATGTCAATCACAAATAGATCTATTTATACACTCGCGCTTCCTCAACCAGTCCTCCGGTCAAGAATTTAACAGTTCATGATAATGGGCAATGGTGGGTTATGTTACTTAGGCACATGTAAACAGGTGATGATAACCGAAAACACTTGTGTCCAATAAAAATTAACCATTGTATTAGTGGTAGAGTTGAATAATTTTGTAAATGTAATCGTCAATTAACAATACAAACGGCAAAAACAAGGAAGAATCCAGGTAAGCGATTTGTAGCATGCTTAAAATGCAATGTTTATGATTTTTTAGATGATGATCTTCAAAGTGAATACTACAAAGAGTTGTTGTATGGTATGTTGCAAAATCAAAAACAATTGAAGAAGCACGTAGATTATGAAGAATTGATTAATGTTCTTGCTATGGACAAGTCAAGGTTGGAAGAAGAGTTGAGAGTTACATAGACAAAGATGAAATTGTATGATAGGTTGTTTTTCATCATGTTAGGATCTTTCTCAGTGGTTTGTGTTGGATTTGGTATGCTAATAGCTAAGTAATGTGATGGTCTAGGTGTTATGGTAGTAATGTAATAGTTTAGCTTTTATGTATGTAATGTTAGGATCTTTTGTTAATGTATAACACTATAACTGTTTATAATGTTAACTTTTATGTTCGTAATGGTTAATTGTTATGTTTGGAATGCAAATGGTTAAGTTTGGTTGCTGCAAATGCAAGCAAATGGGTAAGTAAGTGCAAGCAAATGGGTAAGCAACCTGCAAATGCAAGTTGCAATTGCAAACATGTAAATGCAAGCTGCATTTGCAAACTGCATTCACGTTCCCAGATAAAAATGAACACATGTTTTAAATCTGCAATTTATGTTAAACGACGTTTTTAAAACTCTTACAATAGTTATGATGTTATTTTCTAGTTGCTAATTATAAAATATAAGATTATTTTATAATTTAATATATTGTTTCCTCGACGGGTTGCTAGAATATTTATCCCATTTGTAAAAGTATAGTTTCCGTTTGTTTATCCGGTTATTGATATATTACGAATTAAAAATCTTGAAATTAGATAACTTAACCCTTTTTCAATTAATACATGTTGAAATTTACTCATGTGTTCAATATATATGATTAGGCAAGATTAATTAATACATGACACATTTATTTAACCAATGACCACCATTTAATCCGGTTTAATATTTATGAAAACTTACGATGTATTTATTTTCCGATTTATATAAATCAAGACACACCCTAAAGTTGTTTCTGCTCACCCAAACACGCCCTTATACGAGTTGCTACCCCAAACGCACCCCTTGGTGCTTCTCTTAAACCAAACGCTCCTTGTTGGCGTTAAATGCCAAACCAAACACACCCCTTGGGTGTAACTCAGCAAACCAAACGCACTCCTAACATTGATAAACCCAGAAACAACGGCCCATTTGGGCTGTTTACAGCCAAGACGCAACCCTAATTAATGAAAAACAAAACCAAACACACCCTAGTTCGTCTTCTACTACACCAAACGCAGCCTATATGGTGATATAACCAAATCAAACGCACCCTAAATCTGTTAAACTCCAACCGATACCAAACACACCCTGTTGGGTCTTAAACCCAAAACCAAACGCACTCTATATGGGTGGCTGACCCGAAACACAAAGCACCATTCGGTGCTTATTCTACAAACCAACCGCACCATAATCTGTCTCTATTAACCAAAATGCGCCCTAAGATGTTAGCTTCACAAACGCACCCCGTTTTTTGGGCTGTCACAGCCAGACGCACCCTAATTGGTGTCGAAACCCAAACGCACCCTTGTTTGGTGACTCAGTCCAACCCAACGCACCCTTCTGTGGTGCAACGAGACCCAAACACACCCTTCTTGGTTTGATAACAAAAACTAAACGCACCCTCGGTGACTGTTTATACAGCCAAACGCACCATTGTGGGGTTTGTTTTAGAACCAACGCACCCTACTAGTGTATAACAAAACCACAAGCACCCACTGTTGGTGTCTGAGGAACCAAACGCGCCCGTGGTGGTGTGGTAGACGGTGTTGGCTTTGGTTAGTAACATCGTTGAGGAGATTGGGGAAAAAAAAAAAAGGCCAAACAAAGAGGGGGGGGGTTGTTTTTGACGACTTGGTGGCGAGTGGTGGCGCTGGTGGTGTAGAGTACGGTAGATCCGGAAGATGAGAAACCGTTTATGATTCGTACGGCGAACCCTCGGAAAACTATTCCGTCGGCGTGCAGCATGTGGCCGGTGCGGCGCTGGGTGGTTTTTCCGGCGGCCTGGCAGTCATGGGAGGGAGAAGAGTGTATTGTATGTGTGTGTGTTGTTTTTGTTGTGAAATGAAAAGTTTATAAAACTTTTTATATATATAATAAAAGTTTTAAGAAAAGTGACAAGTCACTAATAGTATAGGGTAAATTGTGTAACTTTTTAATATACTTTTTGATAGAAGCGGTTCGGGACTCATTTGAGCGACTTAACGGATGATTCAATCTCGAAACATGCGCCATTGTTTTCCAATCATTTTTCTGATAATAATGAGTATTTACATTGATAGTAATTCATAAATATTTGTATAACATTTATAAAATATCAGTTATTATTTTGTGAACCCCCGTTCCGCCGTGTCAAAATTAGAAAGAAAAAATGGATTGTCAACACGAATATATCGCGTTCTCAACAAACCTTTTAATAAATTGCTAAGTAATTTATTAAGTATTTTATTTAACAAAACGTGATAATTAAATATAATATTATTATATATTGTGTTTCTAAATCTTGCGAGGGCATTCATCACCTTCTGACTGTATTCGGGCTCGTCAAAACTAAAAATTGTCCATTAAAAAGTCGTTTATACTTCATAAATTTGCTTAGAGTTCCGAATAATGAAACACTGCTTTAGAAATGTCGTCCTTATAAGTCAATCCAGCCTAAAAAGTCAACGATTGAAATCCGACATTCAAAATCAATATTCTCGAATTTACAGTACCTACCCCTTAAAGAAATCTCGTCCCGAGATTAAATTTCGTGGTAATCCGATTGTGTGACAAAGGAAAGACCTTAAGTTAAATAAACTCCGTCCTAAACATAGACGCTGATAACTATTATTTAGCACAATACGATGTTTCTATAACTTCTCAATCTAGACCAAAAATTTTAGCTAGGTTTGTCTAGGATAATTAACCATCCAAATATGTGGTATCTCAAAATATATCATTACAGATCTTATTGACTGATCTAACCGGGTTATTGGGAAAAGGTACCTCATTATAGAGAAAACCTTAAGAAAAAGTGTATTCCGCGTTGTATGTTGTATAAGTAAATAAATGTCCGAGGACGGAGTCTCGTTTCTAATATCTGTAATGTTCGATGATTCATATCAACGTGTCTTATGTATGTAAGTATCCAACTTACTTGGCAGTACCAGGATGTATCGCGACCTAAGTCTTCGTACTAGTGGCCCGAAATGAATAGTTCGACTATCTGTTTCGTCGATAGGTGTTTATCTGGTTTATTAAGTAGGGTTTCAATACCTATTTGATTAAATTAGTAACCAGCCTGGACCGCTCTAGGACCCAACAGCAGCGACCATATCGTCCATAACTATAACAATTGGTGATGGGGTACCGCGAATGAGGACATTTCGAGAAACAGTATCTCCAGAATCAAGTTCAACAAATAGGAGGAGCTTGCGGAAAAGCTTATGCGATAGACGGCGGATTATGGTACTCAGTCGTTAGTTCGATGAATCAACTCCATTAACTCAAGTGTGTAACAAGTCTGTTAGATCCACGAACGGTTCGTGATCGAGAGGATTAGCAACGACAAAAGTAATAACTTAAGAATGTGATAAGGTAGCTCCAAGTGAGGCCTTAAGATTCTGCATGAGTAGTATGACACTATTGTGTCTCTAGACCCATTTAACGGAATGCTGATGATTATCGATTTCCAGTTCATACTCGTGCATACGGATACCATTAAGCCACTCATTTATAAATTCTTATTACATAAAGAACGTCCAAATTTAAGTAAGTAAAAAAAATGAATAAACTCAGGTTCGTTGATATTATAATTTATTTATTTAACTGAAGAGGCGTCCCAATCCTTTCAAATAAAGAGATTATAAATCATCCTACTTAATAATTTACGATGCAACATCGCGATCAACACAAAGTTTTCAAGGTGAGTGAGATACATTATAATGCAGGTGCTCTAAATAAGTATGGGACGAGTGATTTTCCAAACTCGACTTTGGAATCTAGTAGTGAAAGACTGCAGGCAGATCAACATAAGAGTTCAGTATAATTATGAGATAATTGGTTAGAGTAAATAAGGTCAAGTCCTCGATGACCCAGTCAACATATCAATTACCATAATAAATCACTTATTACATCCGCCATACTAGACAATAAACTTAGATTCATACATAATCCAAAGTAAACACAAACTGTGACGGCTATGTTAACATAGCAATTATCATATCAATCCTCCTATTACAAGTCCCGCCCATACAAGACTTGTAATACATAGATTCATACATAATTCCATGTAAACAAAATTATTACTGTCCTCTGAGTAAAACAAAATAGTATAAAAGCTATGAATAAAAATAATCTCCTTAGAGACCATTGTTTAACTTACAATGTCTGAGAAAAGAACGTAAATGAGACCATTGGCAACCACATGTCTAAGAAGTAAGCATGATACCATTGCATAACTCACAATTTCTGAGGTGAAATTTGAACCATTGTGCATCTCACAATGTCTAAAGAAAATGTTCTGGTATTTATATAAATTAACTCATATAAAAATATAGCGAACGATATACGCGAAGAATGCAAGCAAATATATATATATAATAAGGTATTCTCATGTAAGCACGTAATGTACCAGAGTAATTTAATCGAGTAAGCAAGTAGTGTGTAAGCACTAATGAAATGATTTGATGAGATGCAATTTACCAAAAAAACGGTTATAGTCCTAAGGGTAAAATATGCAACCTAGTTCTCTATAACCTTAGCTCTGATACCAATCTGTAACACCCTATCAAAAAATGTGGTCGCAAGCGGTAAATAATGTTTGGGGGCGTTACTTCATAATACAACAGCTCAAGATACAAGAGAACGACCTCTAAATGTGTCGTTTGAAAAGTAATCTCATTGATTTTTTTAAAATTGATGTAACATTTGTCCCATAATTGCATCACAATAAAAGCTTGAAAATACCCCAACGAGATTTGATCATTTACATGTAAGTAGAAATCCATAAATGAAATCTTGTCAATTTTAGACTCTAGTGCACATCAAGTAAGCCAAGCATCTAATTCACCTGAGAAAAACATGTTTAAAAGTGTCCAACTATTAAAGTTGGTGGGTTACATAGAGTAATTTGTAAGTTATAATGTAAAATGCGTGGAATCCAGAAGATATATAAGTATTGATTATTTCAATCCTTATAATAATCGCCAAAAATGTAAGAGTAAATGTAGAACCAAAAGAGTTTAGTGTTTATTGCTTCGCTGCAATATGATGAAACATGTTCAGAAATTAGTAATGTTCAATAAGTAGTAGGCAGTGAGATCGTTGGATTTTCCAAAATGTTAATTGAGTCAACTTAAACAATACAGTACCACAATAAATAATATCTACTGTTTGCTCTAAGCTCATGACCCTGAAGCTCTACAATTATTTATAATCAATATAATGCAAATAAAGGCCCAAGTAGATGTTCAAACCCTAAAACATCTAAAATGTTCGACATGTATGCATAACGATAATATTCATACAGTCGAAACTAGTGAGCGCAACTCACCCGAACAGGGATGTCAATCCCAAATAGATTTTATTAAAACACACTCCGCTATCCTTAAACCGTCCTCCGTACAAGAATTAAAACGAGTTCATGATAATGGGCAATGGTGGGTTATGTTACTTAGGCAAACACGTAAACAGGAGATGATAACTGAAAACACTTGTGTCCAATAAAAATTAATCTAATGCAATTGTATAAATAGCATTGAGAACTTAAATCCATAAAGTATGAAAAGAGAATGAAATAAATCAAGTAATCGAGTTCGTAATGAGTATGTAAACAAGTTGTATTTAGCATGTATTCTCCCCCGAGATTTGTAAAGTAAATGTAAAGCAAGTGAAAGAGGGGCTATAAACTCACATCGATGATGAAGAACGATTGGCGGGAATGCGCATATTAAGCGCCAGACAGAACGGAAAACTGAAACGGCTCGACCAAGGGGTTGCGGTTTATCTTAACGGCTATGACCCACTAGCCTAGGATGATGTACTTGGTTTTCCGATGAATGAGCACGTCAACGTGACACGCTGATAAAAGATTTAGATTTAAAGTTGTAATAGTTTTGGTGTTTGGTTACATAATTAAGTACAAAGGTAACGTTAAGGTGGGTAATAATTCCCGTATATATTACCTATTGAAAAATGACCTATATAGCTTACACTGTGAATTATATGACAAGATACATAACCTAAGGAATAACTCGAATAGTATATAATATACGACATGTTTTATATAAAAAGGTGTACAATTTTAAAATAAAATGGTTTAATTATATAATACTTCCCAAGTATTATATAAGGAAGGTGATAAAAATAAATAAAACTAAATAATTCGACACGTTCCCAGATAAAAATGAACACATGTTTTAAATCTGCAATTTATGTTAAACGACGTTTTTAAAACTCTTACAATAGTTATGATGTTATTTTCTAGTTGCTAATTATAAAATATAAGATTCAATTCATAATTTAAGATATTGTTTCCTCGACTTGAGCTAGCATATTTATCCCATTGTAAAGTAATAGTTTCCGATTCTGTTTATCCGTTATATATGATATATTACGAATTAAAAATCTTGAAATTATATAACTTAACCCTTTTTCAATTAATACATGTTGAAATTTACTCATGTGTTCAATATACGGCTGTTTCGCAGCCAAACACACGCACCCGACCCGGCTGATGGACAGCCAAACGCACCCTCGTGCATATTATAACCCAAAGATGCACCCTAATCTTTTGTTATCCTTAAAACCAAACACGCCTTTAAATTGTTTCGGTTAAGCCAAACGCACCCTTGTGCGTGGCTGTTAAGCCAAACGCACCCTTAGGCTGTTTTGACAGCCAAACGCCCCCTTTGTGGTTGTTTATAATAAAACCAACGCACCCTTGTGTGGTCACAACCCAACCCGAACGCAGCCCCTCCCTTGGCTGCTGTTTCTGTCAACGAACAAACAAGCACCACCTAGCTGCTGTCACTGCCAAACGCACCCTCGTGGGTGGTTGACAGCCGAAACCAACACACCCTATGGTGGTGGTGACTGCCAAACGCACCTTCGTGGTGGTGGCAGTCAACCGAACGCACCCCTTGGTGTTTTTATTACAACCAAATGCACCCTAGTGATATTAACAACCCGAAACAACCCTTCCCCCGGCTATACCCGGCTGTCCCACAGCCAACCCGATGACCCAACCCGGCTCGCTGTTTTGACAGCCAAACACGCCCCTTGGTTGTTAACAAACCACTCGCACCATCGTTTCTATAAACAAAACCAAACGCATCCTTTTCTTGGTTTTACTAAACCAAACGCACCCGTGGCTGCTTCAATAAACCCAACGCACCCTGTTGCGTGTATGTCAACCCAAACGCACCTTTGTGGTGGCAGTATTACACCGAACGCACCCTTGAGGTGCCGAGACGAACCAAACGCATCCGCTGGTTATAACCACGAAACCAAACGCGGCCTTTGTGGTTGACCCGAGACCAAAACCCACGCACCCTTTTCTGTGTTTAATAAACCACGCACACCCTTTTGGTGATTATATAAACCGCACGCACCCTAGCAGTGGGGCTGTGGTGGTGGCGATGGTGCGTGGTGTTGGGTGGCATGGCAGCGGCGGCTGAGGTGGGTGGTGGTGATGGAGGCGCGTGACAGCGCGTGGTGGTGGGGATCGGATAGATCCGGGCTTGGTCCATCTTTTTGTAATATTTGGGTTCGCCGGAAAAGTTTTCCGGCGGTGGTGACCGTGGCCGGCCGGTGGCTGCCGGATATAATGAGAGAGAGGATGAAGATGATGAGTGTGTGTGTATAATTTTGAGATGAAATGATTTATAAAAAATTTTAATATAAAATTTTATATTTATATTAAAACTTCAATATAAAGTGATAAGTTTAATATAGTTGAGGGTTCATTTTGTAACTTTTTTATATAGTTTTGATAAAAGTTGTTCGGGACTTGTTTGGACGACTTAACGGATGATTCGGGTCGCGAAACTCGCGCCATTGTTTTTTCAAATCATTTTTCCGATAAAAATGAGTATTTATTTGATAATATTTTATAAATATTTTTATAACATTTATAAAAATATCTGTTATTTATTTTGTGAACCGGTTACGCCTTGTCTGGAATAGAAAAGAAAAAAATGGATTTCAACTCGAATATTCGCGTTCTCATCAAACGCTTTTAATTAAATTGCTAAGTATTTTATTGAATATTTTTATTTAATAAAACGTGATAATTAAATATAATTTAATTATTTTTGTGTTTCTAAAATCTTGCGAGAGCATTTCAGTCACCATCTGACTGTTTTCGGGTCTCGGTCAAAACTAAAAAGTTGTCAGGAATGTCATTTCACATCAAATTGCTTTAGAGTCCGAGTCGTAAAAACGTGATTTAGATGATCGTTCTTATAAGTCAAGCCAGACCCTAACAGTCAAAGATTGAAATCGTCATTCAAAATTCTCGGATGTTACACGTATAATTCATAGCTTCAAGGTCTTTGTAACCCTAATACTTTAAGAGTATTCGTATTATTATCATTAATAATATTGGAGCTTATTTGTTTTAAATTACTATTTCATTGATAATTCTTCTTAATATTAAAGATTAGATTCCGCATAATCTTTAATACATTCAAACAAAGCTTTTACTATAGTTGTGTTAGATTTATCTAATATAACTAATCCTTAAACAAGCTTAAGGAATTCAATCTATTGAAATGGGATCAACAGAAAGACTTAAGCTTCTTAAAGTTTAATAACATCAGTTCTAAACAAGACGTGATACTTTATTCAGCAAAATTCGGTGTTTCTAACACTCCTCAATCTACCCAAAAAAACATGGATAGGTTTGTCCAGGATATGTAATCATCAAATATGGTATCTCAAAATATATCATTACATGATCTATGAATGGTGTTATAACTGCGTTATAACTAAATATGAAATCTTATCTTCGTATTCTCTAATTACTACTAGTAGTTTTTAACCGCACGGGTTACTTAATGTTTATGTGTAATTTATCAATTTGTGTTTTTATAATCATATTATGTTAAATTTGTTCACATCTTATATGCACCACATACTAATCTTAAGAATTAGCGTACCGTGATATTGAGAACGTAAAATGTTTTGTACTAATGGATATATGTACTACAACTCGTGTAGTTTGACATAAAAGAGTTTTCTAAATGATCAACGAAACATGAATAAAATAGCACATACAAATCTGAGGAGTTCCTTATAGATCATATTTTGGTTAAATATCAAATGAACAGCTCCCTAACCTCTATTCTCTTCTTATCCAAAAGTGTTGAATATATTGGTCAAACATGAAAATGGTGTAGTTTCCGATATAAACTACAAGGGCCAATATTGCCATATGAAGAAAGTTACTATAGAAGGCTTCCAAGTTTGTTCGAGTTTAAGTTATTGTCAAAGATTGAAGGCTAAAGTGAAACTTTCATCTATATATACTTTAGGGGTTTCATTATCTCAGACACTCAGTCTTATAGTTTTGTTATTTCTCTCAAAATCGCTTCTCTTGTAATCCTGTTGTTTCAATCTCTTTATTTAAACAATAACAGTATTTGTTGTGTATTATTGAATCAATCTTTTTATTTGATTCAGATTTAGTCTTGAGTGATTGAGAGTTGTAGTGAGGTTTAATAACATCCAATAATTAGGGACAATTGTTTCTTTTGTATGTCTGGTTGCACTCAATTGAGGACAACATTCTCTTAGGTGTTTCGATTCAAAATAATAAAAGGAGAGGTTGATTGAATTATATTGATATGTTTTTAGATATTTGATATCATTTTTACATGGTATGAGAGCTTAGGCTTTGATTATTGGTGAATCTTGATTTCTAGGATTCGTAATTTTTTGAGGCTTTTTGTGATTTAGTGGTCAATTTGATTGATTGGTTGTGGAATCTCAACGACCATGTTGGTTCGATAATTAGGGTTTCATAAAACCCTAATTTATGATAACTGGGGTTCTAGTCCTTTGTGGAAACTAAAGAGGAGGGGGGAGGAGGGGGGGGGGGGTAGAATAGTTTACCGTTTTTTAAATTTAATTATCGTTGCTTGTAAAATCTTTAGATCCGAGTTTATGTGAGATCAATTGAACACAATATATATAAGTAAAAACAATATTGACTACGAAGTATAAAATGCAAGATTAAAGTAAGGAGTTCGAAAGATCAAACCACAACACGAAGATTTATAGTGGTTCGGTAATGAATTTCCTCTTCGCCCTACTCCACTCTCCAAGTATTCAACTTGAGAGTTCACTGCACTATGTCAACAAGCTCCCTTCATGTGACAATCCTCATTTTACGTCAATAAACTGAAAACTATTTACTTTTAACCTTTACGTGTTTACTTTTAATTATAACCGTAAGTTAAATCACGTAGGCCGAAAATCAACAATTAACGTAAACAGGCATTAAGCAAATAAAAGTTTACGTCAAATAAGTGTTATATAATTATTAAGAAGATAATTTATAACTTTTCATATTTATTTTTATATTTTACGTAAAACGCTTACGTTTCGCATTATGAGCTTTCATGCATGTAAACCATACCACCTTTATCAATACCCATAATACTTATACCTTATCAAAATTTATTATTTCCCTCCCCCAAAATACAAACCAACCGGCCCATAATAACATACGCACAACAATATACAATTTTCTAGTTTACAAAATGTACAAAATATCTACCAAGCCTTTCATGTCTTGTAACACCCCCAAAAATGTGTCGCAGCGGAAATATGTCTGGGGGCGTTACTTCATAATACAATAGCACAAGATACAAGAGAACGACCTTTAAATGTGTCGTTTGAAAAGTAATCTCGTTGATTTCTTTGAAATTGATATAACATTTGTCCCATAATTGCATCACAATGAAAAGCTTGAAAATAACCCAACGAGATTTGATCATTTGTATGTAAGTAGAAATCCATAAATGAAATCTTGTCAATTTTAGACTCCATTGCACATCAAGTAAGCCAAGCATCTAATTCACCTGAGAAAAACATGCTTAAAAGTGTCAACATTAAAGTTGGTGAGTTCATAGAGTTTTGTAAGTATAAATGTAAATGTTGAAATCCAAAGATTTATAAAGTATGTATGACCATTTCAATCCTTATAATAATCGCCACAAATTTAAGATAAATGGTAGAACCGAAAGATTTAGTAGTTTACTGCTTCGCCGAAACATATGAAAAGTGTTCAGAAATTAGTAATGTTCAATAAGTAGTATGGACAGTGATATCGTTGATTTTCCAAAATGTATGGGTCTACTATAACAGATACAGTACCACATAAATAATATCTACTGTTGCACTAAGCTCATGACACTGAAGCTCGACATCTATGTATGCAATTTAATGCAAATAAAGGCCCTGTAGATGTTCAAACCCGTAACAATCCAAAATGTTCCGACATGTATGCATAACTGTGATCATACGGTCAAAACTAGTTGAGAGATACTCACCTGAATAGGATGATCAATCCCAAATAGATCTATTTATACACTCGCGCTTCCTCAACCGGTCCTCCGGTCAAGAATTTAACAGTTCATGATAATGGGCAATGGTGGGTTTAGTTACTTAGGCACATGTAAACAGGAGATGATAACCGAAAACACTTGTGTCCAATAAAAATTAACCATTGTATTCGTAAATAGCTTGAGTACTTAAATCCATAAGTAGAAAAGAGTGTGATATAAATCAAGTAATTGAGTTTGTAATTGATAAGTATACAATTTTTCGTAAACGTTTATGCAAAAGTATTGTGATAACTAGAAACCAAGTTTAATCTCATCCTGTAATTGTGTTTGTAATGAATTGCAAAATCAAGTATGTAAACCAAGTGTGTAGAATAATATGTAAAAGATATTGTAAACGAACACGTAAACAAGTTGTATCAAGCATGTATTCTCCCCCGAGATTTGTAGAGTAAATGTAAAACAAGTGAAAGAGGGGCTATAAACTCACATCGATGTTGTAGAACGATTGGCGGGAATGCGCATATAAGTGCCAGACAAAACAGAAACTGGAACAGCTCGACCAAGAAGTTGCGGTTTATCTTAACGGCTAGGAACCACTAGCCTAGGATAATGTACTTGGGTTTTCCGATGAATGAGTACACCAACGCGACACGTTGATAAAAAGATTTAGATTTAAAGTTGTAATAGTTTGATGGTTGGTTAAATAAGTATATCAAAAAGCATATATAATTCATAGGATGAATCATATAGCAGGGTATGTAATATATCCCGTATATATTACATATGAAAAATAAGCAATTATATAATTCATATGGTGAATTATATAATAAGACAAACAATCAAAAGAATAATTTGAAATATATAATACTTTGCAAATTTTATTTAAGAAACGTGAGTAAATGATTAAACAAAATAATTCGACACGTTTTAGAAAATCACCACTTAAATAAATAAAAGTTCTTAGCATAAAAGTAAACGTACGTTTTAAAGTTATAAATCATGTACACTATGTTTTTTAAACTTTTACAAAGGTTATGATGCTAATTTCTAGTTGACAATTATAAAATATAAAATAATATTTTATAATCTAGTATATTGTTTCCTTGACGATTTGCTAAAATAGTTATCCCATTTGAAAAGTATAGTTTCCGTTTGTTTATCCAGTTATTGCAATATTACAAATTAACAATCTTAAAATTTATATAACTTAATCCTTTTTCAATCTATCTGTGTTGCAATTTACTCGTGTGATCACTATATATAATTAGGCGAGACTAAATAATATACTACATCCGTCCCAAAATTATTGTCCACTTTTGACTTTCTAAGTCTTTCTTTCTCAACTTTGACCTTAAATATTTTTGTTTGTGCTGTTTAATATTTGATGCATAATATATGAATGGATTGAGTTTTAGATGTATTTTTCATTGATATAAATTTTATCAAGTATTATGTAACATAAACAAAATTATTTAAGGTCAAAGTTGACAAAGAAAGACTCAGAAAGTCAAAACTGGACAATAATTTTGGGACGGAGGTAGTATGACACATTTATTTAACCATTAACCACCATTAAATCCGGTTTTATATTTATAAAATCTTATGATATATTTATTAATTGATTTATATATATCAAAACACACCCTTAAAGTTGTTTATGCTCACCCAAACACGCCCTTATGCATTTCCTGCTCACCCAAACATAACCTTATGCACTTCCTACTCACCCAAACACACCCTTATGCACTTTCTGTTAACCCAAACACTCCCTTATGACGAAGCTGCCAAACTAAACACACTCTTATAGTTAATCTGCTCACTCAAACACCCCTTTATGGTGTTAACAGAACCAAACGCTCCCTTGCAGCATTTCGGCTAAACCAAACGCATCATATGGCTGCCACAACCTAACCAAACACCCTCACGGCTGCTAACAACAACCAATGCATCCTATACTTTTTATAAACCCCAAACGCACCCTTACGGTCGTTTAATACCTAAATCGAACGCACCCCTTAGTGGGTCTGTTAAACCAACGCACCCTTGTGGTGTTATTTCAAAACAAAACGCACCCTAGTGCTGATGAAGACACAAACCAGCCGCACCCTCATCTGTCAAACCCAAATACACCCTTGCTGTGAAAACCATACGCACCCTTTCGATGCATAACAAATCAAACGCACCCTTTCTGGTGCCTAATAAAAACCAAGCGCACCTGCTGGTTCTAACAAACCAACCAAACGCACCCTGTTGGCTGTTATAAACACCAACCGCACCTTGATGGTGCCGCTAAACCCGCAAACAAACGTACCTTTTATGTTTTTAGAATACAACACAGACGCACCCTATGCTGGTGTTTTTATCAAACCTCACGTACCCATTTCTCGTTTATAAATCAAACGCACTCTGTTGCGTGTTTATGTCAAACCAACGCACCATGTCATGGTATTAACCACATAAACAAACACACCCTTGTAAGTGGTTAACTGCCAAACGCACCCATGTGCGTGGTCTGGTAGTTTAGGCGGTAGATGGTGACAAAGGTGATGAGATGATGGTGAGGTGGCGTCTATGGTGACGATGGTCACCGTGGTGGCAGCGGCGCGGCGGAGATGGTGGTGCGACTGTGGTGAACATGGCGGAGGTGGTGGTTGCTGTGGTATAGAGGTGATGATGGTGCGATGATGTTATAGATGGTGGATCGATGGTGAGGTGTGGTAGGGATGGCGTGGAGTGGTGGTGGCAGCGGCGGTGGGTTCGCCGGATTTTGGCGGAGTACCAGTGGCGGCGCCAGAAATTTAAGGGGAGGGTGTATGTGTGTTTTGGTGATATTAATGAAAATGAAAACCCTAGTTTCTAATATATATACACTAGAAAATTTCAAAAAACCAAAGTGGCAAGTGTTTAATAGTTAGGGGTGGATTATGTAAATATTTTACAGGGACCAAAAGTGTAACTTTTATTAAATAATGATTCGGGACTCGTTTAGGCCACTTAAGGGATGATTCAAAACACGAAACTTGCGCCATTGCGTTCCAATTGATTTTTCCATGAAAAATGACTATTTACTCAACTATTATTTTATAAATTTTTTATAAAATATATTAAATTATTATTATTCACTTGATAGTCATTGGGGTCACGGGCACGCGTTGACCATAAAGTAAACTTTAACTTGAATATTTACGTTTTAACAAACTTGTCTGAATAAAATGATAAACGATTTATTAAATATTTTTATTTAATAAAAAGTTATAATAAAATATAATTTAATTATTTTTGTGTCGGTACACGTTGTGTGCGCTGTTAAAAGTTTTGCGAGGGTATTTCAGTCACTTTCTGTTTGTTTTCGGGTCTCGGGCCAAACTAAAAAGTTATTCGAAATGTCGTTTTATATTAAATTGCTTTAGAGTCCGAGTTGTGAAAACGTGGTTTAGCGGGCCGTTCTTGATAAGTCAATTCAGGAATATCATATATTTTCTCGTTTTCATGTCAAATAGATTAAAAATAAATTTGCACGTGAGAAATGTGTAATAATAAATATGATTTATTATTAAAATTTGTTCTGAAAATTTTACCGGTTACGCAGTAATCATTTTATGTGACAATAAAAGATCAAAAGTCAAAAAGTCAAATCGGACCTGAAAAGTCAAAGTTTAAAATAGTCCTTTAAAATTCCTAAAATTGCCTGATGTTACATGTCTAGCTAATATGCAAATTCAACACCAACTCCTTGCTAATCCCTTACAAACCCACACCTCTCCCTTATCCAATCCCTTACACACGCATCACCCCTTACCTTTTTTCTTGATTATGTTTTCTTGTCTCAAAAATATCTTCTAAGCTAGTGGATGCATTTCTTATACACACGCTTCACATTTTACATCTCATTTGATAACTTGCAAAAATACACAAGCCTCTCTTTCTCTCTAGTATGTGACCGATCACAAGGAGAACCAAGCAAGAAAAAATAGTTTTTGATTTTTAGCAAGTATTTTCCAAAGAGTTTCAAGGGTATAATTAGTTATCAAGCAAATTGAGGTTTGATTTAAGTTCTAGATTAATTGTTCTTGCCATTTCATCTTTATCAAGATTCATACATTTTCTTCGTACTTTCATTTTTGTTATTTTCATATGAACATCTTGTATGTATAGTTATATCACTAACTAGTTAATTTTTATAATGGAATTTAGAAGAAATCAAGAACAATACTTAAATATATAATTACTTACAAGAAATGATAAATAAGTTATATACATGAAGGAACATCTAGAAATATTTATTTTGGTATAAAAAAATACTTGTTAATTTATTTAACATGTTGTTAAATTAATTGTTCATAATATAGCTTATTTAGTTTTATAAGTTATTTCATATTTTTATTCATTATGTTGTGAAGAGTTGGATGGGATTGGGTTAATTTGGATGTTGTTGATTGTGAAGGAGGTTGAGGTGATTAGGTTAGAAAGTTTTGTTGTGTAAAAATGAGGTTAAATTATATATTTTAGAAGGTATATAACCCCCCTCCCCCTTTAACAGTGGACTTTAAAAGTAGAGATAGGAAAATATTGACAAGTTAAAACCTTAAAAATATGTTAGTACACTTTAATACGATTCTGGGCATATAAAGATTTCAAAAAACGAACATGTAACGAAGGAGATATGGTCAAAACAAGATTAGTACCAATACCGGCAAAAACAGTTTTTCTTAACAAGTCTGGCAGATTAAGTTTTCGTGATTTTGACCCCTTTCGGGTCCGAACCGGCTAAAGTAAACTTGCTCGGAATGATTTTTCGGTAAAATAAGCGCGGGTTTTCGAAGCCCGAAAGTGTAAAATGAAGGAGTTATCCTCCATCAAACTTGGACTATTTTTGGAAATGTCATAAAATTTCGTGCACACTTTTTACTAAATCATGTTGCTCATTTCAGGTGTTTTCGGGTCCGTTTGAACTATAAAAACCTTAGGAAATAATATAGTATCATTTGTATAATATGTATACGCGTTATAAACTTTATAAATATTATTTTATAAACTAGTTACACTATAAATAAGTTGACGTTGTAAAAATAATAAAAATAGTTAATCAAGCGAACTAGACTATAATTATTTTTCGAACAATTAAATAATGTTAGAGCCTTAGGTGTAGTAACTTGGCAACACCAAGTTTTTGCTGCTACGTCAGCGCCACATCAGCATAACACCAACATCAACACCACTCCCCTAATCATAACACCAAATAACACCACTCATCTCTTTATTTTCATAAAACTCCCTAAACAATTATTTCATTCTTTTAACAAACTAATCATTTCATTCATAATTAAACATACGAAATTAAAAAAAAAAAACTACTCGTCTTCGTCTTCGTCGTCCTCGTCACCCAAATCATTTTTCATTTTGTTTTTGATCAATTTTTTTTGCTTCTTGATCCAATAGGCGTCGTCTTCGTCCAAATCCTTGGTGCTAGTAGCTAGAAACCTCAACTCCTCCAACCGCATTAGTGTGCGGTCTTTTTCGGCTTGAGCTTCGAAAGCCCTTTCGGCGGCTTCCCGTTTCAGACGAAGCTCCTGCTCCATTAGCTCCCCGAATTGGGCCGACGCGCTACTTCCACCGGTGCTCGCCGTTGCGTCGGATTTGCTTTTCTTGGCGGGCCGTTGTTTGCCGGGCGGACGTGGTCGTGCATCGTGACCGAATAGATCCTCCTGGCTAGCCCCGGGGACGTCTCCGGTTAAGTCAACTTGTTCCGGTGCGTCCCATTTCGGGTGGAATCTCAAAACGGCCCAAGCATCTTCTTGAGAAAACGCGACCCCTCTATGCTCGTCACGGTAAATACTTTGAGCCCGTTTCAAATAATCCACATCGTTTTCGCCACTTTTCCCCAAACGTTTGGCCCGTTTGTACGCGGCGTTGAACTTTTGGCAATTGGCATTCAACGTATGCCATTTACTAGTCAACATATCCTTCGTACGGTTTTGAAATTTTTTCGAATTGAACTCGTTCAAAACCCGATACCAAAACGTGTCATGCTTTTGTGACCTTCCGACATTATTATCTTCGGAAACGGCCACGTAACATGTTGCAAGCAATTCTTCTTCGACCGGTAGCCAACGGCCCGCTGCTACCGGCTCTTGGGGCTCGTCTTCAACATTTTTTCCCCTTCGGGCTTTAGTTTTCTTGCGACCGCCTT
This sequence comes from Tanacetum coccineum, assembly GCA_026074375.1. Taxonomy (NCBI): domain Eukaryota; kingdom Viridiplantae; phylum Streptophyta; class Magnoliopsida; order Asterales; family Asteraceae; genus Tanacetum; species Tanacetum coccineum. Next base: position 21,770 of record BQNB010036273.1, read on the forward strand.
TTTTTGGCGAATCGACTTGTTGAGGTTGAGTGAGTGTTTGGGAAGATTCTGAGTGGAATGATGGTGGGTTTTGTTGTAGATTATCTAAATCACGGTTTAGGATTTGTGATTGTTGCCATCGGAAAAAAGCTTGTTGTTGTTCTTGTTGGTATTGTTGAAACTGTTCCGGCGTCATCGACCCGGTGAGGAGATTCATGAAACCGTTGTTGGGAAATTCAGACATTTTTTTTATTGCTAAAAAGATGTATGTTTGTATTTGAAGAGTGGTGAATTTGTATGTGATTTTGTATTTGGTAATGTGTTGTATATATAGTGAGTTGAGTGAGGGGGGTAAAATGAAATATATATTTTTTAAATCAGCCGTTTTAGGAGGTAAAATGAAAAAAATTAAATTTTTTTTTATAAATACTAACCGTTAGGGGCTAAAATGAAACATTTCAAAATTGGGGGGAAAGAGTAAAATTTAAATTCTAGCCGTTAGGGGGGTAAAATGATTTTTTTTTAAAACACACCCAACGCACGTTGGCTTGGCAATGCCGAGTCCAACGCCTTCCGGCGGTGTAGTAACGCCGGACAACGCCGGCCAACGCCAACGTCGGCGTTACTACACCTAAGGCTCTTACGAAAGCCTATACATGGAAATTAAATGACAAACTTAACGTAAACATTATTTTGACTAATAAAATAAACTAAGACTATAATGTGGTGATATAACGATATAAAATACATCGTTTTAATTTATTTCGATTGCATTGAAATAAATTTATTCTTTTACTGGACTAATTTTATTTTATTCTTTTACTCCTCTGAATTGAAGAAAATGCCACCAAAGAGAAACAATATGAGCACAGCCGTTATTGAGGAACTGAAAACCCAGCGCGTGGCTGATGCGTTAGCAGATTATAAGGCAAATCGAAACAGTGGAAATTGAAACGATAATGGAAATGGGAGCCATGACTTAGGAAGCGGTGGTGGAAGGACGCCACACACTGCTCGTGTATGCACGTATAAGGATTTCTTGAATTGTCAAGCACTAAATTCCAAAGGAACTGAAGGGGCTGTAGGATTAGCCCACTAGTTTGAAAAGATGGAGTTTGTGTTCCATATCAGCAACTGTACTATTGAATGCCAAGTGAAGTATGCCACTTGTACCTTGCTTGGTGGTGCACTAACATGGTGGAATTCCTATGTTAGGTCTGTTGGACACGATGCTGCATATAGGATGCCATGGAAGATACTGATAAAGATGATAACTGAAGCTTACTGTCCGAGGAGTGAACTCAAGAAGCTAGAGACCAAGTTGTGGAACTTGACAGTAAAAGGTACTGATGTTGAGAGCTATACACAATGCTTTCAAGAATTGGTTTTATTATGTTCGAGAATGATTCCTAATGAAGCTGATAAAGTGGAGATGTATGTTAGAGGCCTTCCTGATAATATTCAAGGGAGTGTGATGGCATCTAAGCCAAAAATACTCTAAGAAGCAATTGAGTTTGTAAGGAGTTTAAAAGATCAGAAGGTTCGTGTCTATGCTGCTAGGCAAGCCGATAACAAAAGAAAAATGGATAACAACCTAAGAGACAATCATGCTCAACAACCGCCTTACAAGAGGTAGAATGTGGCTAGGGCTTATACTGTTGGGCTTGGTTAAAAGATAGAGTATGCTGGAACAATAACTTTGTGCAACAAGTGCAAGTTGCACCACAATGTGTCGTGCACTATAAAGTGCGCGAATTGCAAGAAGGTTGGCCGCATGGCCCGGAATTGTAGAATTCCCACTGCTGCAGCAAATTAAAGAACCCTCACTTGCTTTGAAATCAAAGTCACTACCGTAGTGAATGCCCGAGATAGAAGAACCAAAATTGTGGGAATCAAACCGGAAATGGAGAAGCTCGTGGAAGGGTGTATGCTTTGGGAGGAGGAGAAGTCGACCAGGACCCTGACAACATTGCAGATGATGTTGAAGCTTAAAGAGAGATTTTCCCTGTCTTACCTAGTGAAACCTAAGTTGGAACTATCATAGACTCTATTTCTTTTAGGAATTCACATTGTACTTTCTTTTAAATTTTCATTATACTGTATGGGGGATTTTAAATTATCTATCAAATTAATGTGTCGTGAAATTTTCATCAATTTTACTTTAATTCTCTATCTATTCATGCAAGACATTCCCTAAATTATTATAGCCTTATAAGCATTTTTGCGTCACCTTATAAACCATTTTACTACCACATGATGACCTATTTTACTATCATTGATAAATTATTTTACTATTATTTGATAAACTAACATTTATAAACTATTTTACAATCATTTTACTATTACCTTATGAACTATTTTTATTTTCATCACATAAATTATTTTACTATCACCTTATGAAGTATTTAGCTATCACCTTATAAACTATCTCGCTGTTGTTTCACAAAATAATTTGTTGTTACCCTATAAACTATATTGTTTTCATCATATAAACTATTTTGTTAAAAAAATTAACGAAAATGAGCGTTTCAGAAACTTCTACATATAATTAACAAAGTGATGCGTGTATCTTACTCTAGTTGTTTGTATAATTTTTTTAAGCACATGCTACACTTAACCAATAATTACCTTTTTTATTTTAACAATAAAATGACATGAACTATTATCATTTTGACGTGCTAATTGTATATATGTATAATAGTTCGTCCGATATAGTATTTGATTGCCAAGCTTATCAAACATCTGACGCTAAAAAAGATGTAACATACAGGTTTATCAAACATGACAAACATTAGACGTTGAAATTTTAATATAAAATGAAGAGTGGTGATAAATAGACCTACTAAGAAAGCCTAATAATAGACCTACTTCATACAATTCATGTCAAGTGTCATACACATCTTCTATCTCATCATTCTTAACCAATTAACTTTTAAAATCCACCACTCATAAGTTTAGGTCTATTTTTAGATCTTAGTTTTAAGCATACATTTTATTTTCCTAAAATGAAAACGTAGGTCATGCAAATGAAATTTCTTTCTTGGAATAGTATTGTGCTTCCACTCCTTCCAAAAAGGTTAATAATGAGAACTTTAATGTGGTAGATAATTTATCATCTTTATGGTCCATGAATTGATTGGTAACGCGTTTGAGAAAAATGATGATTGCCAAGAAATGGATCTGCTATTTGATTTTGAGTAATAAATATTTAGGAAATGCAGCTAGTTAGGAAGATCCCCTCTTGTATAGTGAATGGGTGCTATATCCTTCACAATGATTCCCTCTCTTGTCATGCACTTTCTATTGTGGATGATGGTTGAATAGTTAGTGTATGACCTGAGAGTGGAAATGTAGTTGTGAGGATATGGTTTTTTGGTAATCTAATGTGAACTTGATAAGTCTAAAAGGAATGTTGTATCTCTGGTCCTAGGAGTTATCAGAGATATAGCTTCATAGTTTCATCTGAGGAATGTTGGTTTGTTGATAGTGATAGTATGATATCAGATAGTACTTGTAAATAGTTGAATGTTCTTGTTTTATCAAAAGATAGGTGTGTCTGATCTTTTTTATCTATTTGTTTGGTAATTAATAAAAAGTTTACCTTTAAAAAAAATGAAATGGATCAAAAGAGAGCCCACTAAAATATCTAATGTATTTTGTCTGCACATGACATGCTCCATAGTATAGTAGTTAATGAAAAAAAAGTAATTAAATACTTGAGTGGTGTGAACACACTTTTTTCTCGTCAAATCTTTGTAACATCAAACTTGTTGGGAGTTATTAAACTAGCTAAAATAGATACCTCTATGGTTGCTCATACAAACACGTCAACCAAGTATGTAAGATTGCTAGTCTTACCCTCACGAATCAAGCACCAAGTGATAAACCAAAAAACCAAACACACTCCTTGTGCTTTCGAACCAAACAAACCCTTAATTAAAAGGTTTAAACCCTAATTCGTCACCTTTGAGGAATCACCAAACAACCACTACGCGTATCTTGAATTTGTCAAGCAAGGAGTTCAGGAAAAATAGGAAAAATCCTAATTCCGCGGCTTAACCCCGCGGTTTAGGTTAAATCGCCGAAACCCTAAATCTAGCGATTTAGGGGAGGCAGTTTAGGTGAGAAAACCGAAAAACCCTAAAAGGTTTAGGGTTCGGTTCGTGGGTTTTTAGGGAGAGGGAAGCACCGAATTATTTAGTGTTTTTGGGAGAAGATAGAATGAAGAATGAGGATAATGGGGGGGGGGGGGGGGGGGGGTGGGATATAGCACCCCAATAACCCTAATTCTTGTAGGAAAAGATTAGTATAATTCCCATAATTAAAACAAATCTTTCTCCTTCCTTTTCTCCTCCTATAACCAGCCACAAACACCCCTTCTAGAACCTAGGGGAGTTTCGGCCAAACAAACCACTCTTTGAGGTTCGGGTTTTGTCCGGTTTAGTCCATCGGTTCTATATTTAGAATGTACATTAAATTAATTAAACACATAACTAATTTAACGACTATTTAAATATATTTCGTGAAGTAAACATACTCTTCGTGTATTAACGTGTATGCCCCCAATAGGGTCACATATTTCTAACGTATAACTTGCGGAACCGACTACCAAATTCTAACAGCTCCCACTTGGGAGGCGGAGTAGCAGGCTTGCAGATATACTGATAATTGGCAACGTCTAGCAAACAAACACAATTACCTTTAGATTAGAAATACTTGAGATAATAGTTTCAAGAACAATGTCAGCTTATTAATGGTTATTTATTACTTGCCATTATCATCCCTTTGTTACAGATACCGTTAAACCATGGATATGGATCCTAACTCATTCCATATAGTTTAACCATTTAGATTCTCGTTATAGAAGTTAATTTAGATCTACCAAACGTAATCAAGAATCATCTTGAATTACACTTTGGGTGTGGCCACACAATCATCTGAATCAAATTCTGCGAGGGCCATGGTAGTCGTTTCCTGCACATATAATGTGGAGAACAAATCCTTTGTTGATTACACAAGTGTTGAGAGATGCTGCTTCACATCACTATGAAAATAGCTTGTATAAACTACCATATACAGGACAACGTTTGGCTATAATCACAAGGTGAATCCACACATAATGAACAAAGCATTCATCTCAGTCAAAGGATGACTTATGTTAACCAATTTTGATATCTTACTCATGACTAATTATCAAAAGTAAATGTATACAATTTCTCCTTTTCATGTTATTTTCCAACTTAATAAATTCCATTATTTATTTTAGAGTTTTACGCGTTTCGCTTTTATTTATTATCTTATAGTTTAAATCGCGTAAAAAAAAATCAATGACAAAGTAAACGGACAGCCACACAAATAAAGATGACAATCAAGCAAGTGTTAATTATAAAAAGGATAAAATTTTATACTTTTCATAATTAAATTTTGTTAGTTACGGTAAAACGCTTACGTTTCGCATAAATTAACTTTCGTCGTACCCGGAAGCACCATTACCCATCTACACGTACACAAATACCCACGTTTTATACCCAATACTCAAAATTTAATATTTTCTCACATATACCATCTTAGAACCGACATAGTTTTGTTATAACAAAGAAATAAAACAATTAATCCCTACTAAAATTTTCTTACAACTTTGCAATCTTACACAAGGTTGTACTTGGACCCAACATCGCTAAAGATTGTCCAACCATGTGTCCTTGTCTCTTTGCCGCACCATCCTCCTAGGGAGGAGGAGAAGTCTCTCACAATGTGTCCTTAAACCACATACACTCACCATGGTTTCGGCCTTAAGGTTGTTTCTTCACCACCTTCCTTATAAAGCAAGCCTAAGTTCCACCATTATCCTTTTACACTTTCATACAAGCAAAAATCAAAGCAAACTCTCTCCCTTTTGGTCCCCAAACCCACGGCACACTCTAAGTTTTTAGGGTTTCATTTTTATTTTGCATCCAAGGTATTCCAAGCATTCAAGTGTTTAATCTAAGGTTACCTAAGACTACTCAAGGTGTTGGGAAGCTTGGATTCGGTTAACAAGATTTATCAGAAAACATATTTAAGGTTTTCTTGATTAGGGTTTTGATTGTGAAGCTTGATTGGGTTTACATCTCGGTTCATCATCCTACTGATTCTTATAATGTCTATTAAAAAAGTTTTCAATACTCGATATATTAATTTCCTATAGTTAACATATTTTTGCATTAGTTAATTATCCACCTAGATTTATTATAAAGTTAGATAAGTAATGATGATTTCATATGGACAAAGGACATGGACATTTAGAGGACTAAATACATGTGAAATATACGGTACAACACTTGGAAAAATAATGGTGCAAGGTTCCTAAATAAATGATTGTAAACTACTTGTTTAATTAGAAACCCTAATTATGTCTTTATATATATATTTGAAATTCGAAATATAAATCTTATGTTTTATATTTTTTATAAAAATTAGGCAAATTAACAAGGATCGAGAGCTTATAGGAAACTCGAAAACGAGAATTATACAACAAGATACGACATTACAAGTTATATATTATTACTTTATAAAAAAATATAAAATCTGTGATGAACAGTAAAAGATACAGTTCACAGGGTAAAAATTGTATAAAATATAATATTTTGATAATTTTCTTTAATACGAACCCACGGACATAAAGAACTCGAAAAATGGAATTATAACGAACTAGTTACGTAGTTTACAAGATATATAGTATAATTCTAAAAAAATATTTTGTCATAAACTGCTGTGAATAGTAAATACACAGTCCAACGGGGATTTAAATTTTATAAATTAATATTTTGATAAACTTTACTTAATACAGAATCAAGACATGAAGATCTCGAGAAACGGAACTATAATGAATCGAAATTATGATTAATACAAGTTACAAATTAAATTAGATTTATAAAAATAGTTTTATAAACTGTGACGAACAGTAAAAGTTACTGTTCATCAGTGGGTTAAACTTTATAAATATGATATTTTGATAAATCATTTTAATACGGAGACGTGGAACAGAAGAACGTATAAAACGGAGTCGAAACGATAAAGATATGAAGTTTTAAAACTCGCGCGCATTACTTTTATTTTTATACAATCTTTTATAAAACAATTAATTTAATAATAAAATATCATTATTAAATCATACATTTTTACAAACGATGCATTTGTAAACGAAAATAATATTTTCTTACGGATACAAGTACACACACTTTTATTTAACAAAGTACGAGTTAATTATTGTTTTAACTTTTAATTAATTAATGAAAAACTATTAGGTGGTGGTGTAGCTATGCAATATGTGATGTTTTATTTACATGAAATACATTATACTCATACGGCCTATAATTAATTAGGTTGCATTCAAATTGCCGAGGTGATTCACTTACTTGATTTAGATAATCAATCATTCACTTACGGTGAGTTCATAGCCCCTTTATAACAACTATATTGTTTTACAACTTGGGGTGAGAAACATGCATGGTTTTTTACATTGGACGCAGTACTCTTATAAACATATTACTGAGTTGGCCTAAGTAGCTAAACCGCACTATTTCCCACCCACATGAACTGTCAGATTGCTAGTTAAGCGGCGCGAAAGTTATGAATAGATCTATTGGGATTGACATCCACGTTCATGTGAGGTATCTCTCACAGTGTTATCAGGAAGTACCGAAACAACGAACGAATACATGACGGCAACTATTTTTGGATGTTCTGGTTTAACATCTACATGGGCACATTTAGTGCATAAATTGCATACATATATGTCGACTTCGGGTCGTGAACTTAGTGCACACTAATTACATTGAGATAAAATGTATGTGCTTTACATGTCTTACATTTGAAGAATCTTTGGACCTACTTTTATACATTTAAACAAAACCTGAGAATTCACCAACTTATGTTGACTTTACAGCATGTTTTCTCAGTTCAATAAAGTGACGAGAAACAAGGATACATTGGGGGTCATCATTTTGGAGTCATTACTATAAAGATTTGGATGCATTACACTTTGGGAATAAATGTTAAGTTCTAAAATCTTTTACATTATCATGGAAAACTAATTGACGCTTCGGTTTAATTGTAACAAACAATCTAGCTTAATCCAATGTTATCAATTTTAACGAATCATATAGAGGTCGTTCTTTATCTCGTGCTGTTGATACTGATGAATAACATTCCCCAACCCATATACCGCTGCGACCCATTTTGGGGTGTTATAGATTGGCTCAAGAGCCTAGGTTATATAGAACAAGGTCAAATATTTTACTTAGCCAATAAACATTTTCAAACATTGCATCAATACTAAAGTTTTTCACGGACAAATCACACTATTGATTGCATTATTGGTTATGCTACATTTTTCATGATATGTATTACATGTTATAAATATACATATAGTAATATACTAGTCTTATATAATAAACTTATTTAATTTACTACCTTTCTATGCAGTATGTCTCTTTCTGCATCATCCGCTGATCACCTACACCTCTGTTGTACACTGATTCCGCACCTAGGTAGATTCGTTTTCTGGGAGCCGACAGATGATGGTATTAGATGGAGGTACTCCACGAGTCTCGAATATGTATATGATGGACTTCCTATGAAGCCCGTTAGCCCACCATCCCTGATTACGTTCCCGACCCAGAACCCACATCTCCCTACAATAGCCCGGTCCGAGCACCCACCATCACCCATTGAGATACCATTTGTACCCGAGCCTGAGTACCCCGAGTACTTAGTACCTTCGGAGGATGAGGCACCCATGGAGGACCAGCCTCTACCCGCTGATGCTTCACCCGTAGCCCTATCACCAGGCTATGTACCTGATACCGATCCGGAGGAGGACTCCGAGGAGGAGCATGCTGATTACCCTGCTGACGGAGGGGATGGAGATGATGAGCCCTCCGATGATGATGCTGATGACGATGAGGAGCCTTTTGAGGACGAGGATGAGGACGAGGAGGAGGAGGAGCACCTAGCTCCGGCCGACTCTTCTGCTATACCTATGGTTGACCCTGTTCCCTCGGCTGGGGATACAGAGGCATTTGAGACTGATGAGTCTGCACCTACACCGAGAGCACCTCAGATTAGGATCCCCTTTGCCCAGACACGTCTCCGTAGGGCACGGAAGAGTGTCAGACCTGAGCCACCGATGTCGGCATCCATGGAGGCACGCATTGCTGAGCATGCTGCCGCACCTACACCACCACTACCTGTTGTATCTTCACCATTACCCTTACCATCACCACTCACTACTAGCCCTACTGATACAGGAGCACCATTAGGCTATAGGGCAGCCGGGATTCTGATGAGAGCTGCAGTTGCATCACCACCATTACCACTCCCACCTACTTCCCCCAGGACTGATATTCCCGAGGCTGATATGCCGCCTCGGAAGAGAGCTTGTCTTACTACTCCCGCTCCCGGATACGAGATCGGGGAGAGTTCAGCGGCTGGTGCCGCAAGACAGCCAGGGTCTACCCCAGCGATTGACACTTGGGATGAGATTGTTGAGGCCATGATGGAGATAGCACCGACCACCTTAGAGGGTCGACCAAGGGTGACATAGCTTGATACACTCGTTAGAACAAGGACTGAGGAGTTCGAGGAACGTTTGTAGAGGCACTGATTACCGAGCTTACCTTGGGAGCCTAATCAACACATAGAAAAAACTTTACAGATGAGAGATACAACACGTCGCACAGCTTTGGCTATATATAGAGAGCTAAATATGCTCAGCATAGCCATGGAACTAGTTCTGAGGAGGAGGAGTGCATCCATAGGAGGCACATGTTAGAGACACAGAGGCACAGGATGCCACATTGATTGCTCAGCCCACATCACTATAGACACAGTTGACTACAGCACTTGGACGTATTGCGACAATAGAGCTAGAACCCAGAAGCCTCAGGATGCACCCGCTGGACTGGCAGCATAGTTAGACATTCAATATTTTGTAGCTATACTGTAAAGCCAATTAAGTATTATGGTTTACTCCCAGCTAATAGGCTGTAAGGACTTTTGTTTTATCATTTTAGCTAACATCAGTATGCGTGATTAATATATAAGGGTGATCCCCAGCTAACACCGCCTTAGGTCCCTATTGTTCAGTTTTGTATCCTCATTTGTATGAACAATTTATATAATTAATTAAACAAGTAATTAACTAAATAACTATTTAAATATAAATCGTGAAGTAACCATACTCTTCGTGTATTAACGTGTGTGCCCCCAATAGGCTCACGTATTTCTAACGTATAACTTGCGGAACCGACTACCAAATTCCAACAGCTCCCACTTGGGAGGCGGAGTAGCAGGCTTGCAGATATACTGATAATTGGCAGCGTCTAGCAAACACACACAATTACCTTTTGATTATAAATACTTGAGATAATAGTTTCAAGAACAATCTCAGCTAATTAATGGTTATTTATTACTTGCCATTATCATCCCTTTGTTACTGATACCGTTAAACCATGGATATGGATCCTAACTCATTCCATATAGTTTAACCATTTAGATTCTCGTTATGGAAGTTAATTCAGATCTACCAAACGTAATCAAGAATCATCTTGAATTACACTTTGGGTGCGGCCACACAATCATCTGATTAATTCTGGAGAGGGCCCAATGGTATCTTTCTGCACATATAATGTGGAGGAACAAATCCTTTGTTGACTACAAGTGTTGTGGATGCTGCTTCACATTCACTCTGAAAAATAGCTTTTATAACTACCATATCACAAGACAGCGTTTGGCTATAATCACAAAGTGATATCCACACATACATAACTTGCTTGCATCTCAAGTCTAAGGATGACTTATTTAACCATTTTGGATATCTTACTCATGACAAAGGATCCAAAAGTAAATATTCGAAGGCTGGGGTTTTACGGAGACAGCTTACTCGCGACACCCAATGGTACCAAATAAATAATAATGATTTAAATATATTTTATAAAAATAATTATAAAATACAAGTCGAGTGAATACTCATTTTTATAGGAAAAATCATTTGGAACGCAATGGCGCAACTCTCGTGTTTTAATTCAATCATTAATTAGCCTAAACGAGCCCCGAACCAATATTTTACAAAAATTACACTATTGGTCCTTGTGTTTATATTTTCAAAATCTACCCTAGGCTATCCAAGGCTTGTCATATCTTTTTTTTATATAACTTCATACATATATTTATATGAGTAAGAGATTAGGGTTATACATTTTTTTCCCTAGCCTCCATCTCATTCTCTCTCATTTGTCCCGGCCATATTTTCCGGCCACATTTTTCCGGCCAACAGCCGCCTACACCAGAACCATTCCCACCGTCCCTCTCAACCGCCGTACCACTCCATCTCCATCTCCCTGCCAGCCGCCGCTGCCATCCACGACGCCACCCATCACCATCCCACCATCAAGATCATCTTCACACCATCACCCTCTTCATCCCCCTCACTCCACGCAACCACCACGACCACACCACCACCTCCACCTCGTCACCACCCTCCTCACAAGGGTGCGTTGGGTTTTGCAGACCCACAAAGGGTGGGGTGAGGTTGGTGATATAAGTGGCACCAAAGGGTGCGCTTGGCTTTGATAATAGACCCGAGTAAGGGTGCGTTCGGTAGATATAGAAGACAATAAGAATGCGGTTGGTTTGTGTTAAAACACCCCGGGTGTGGGTTTGGTGGGCTGGGAATTAGCCGAGGGTGCGGTTGGTTTGGTTAAAATGCCACCAGGGTGCGCTTGGCTGCTGTTAACAGAGAAAGCATATGAGTGAGTTTGGTTTGGACAGTTAGGAGTGCGTTTGGTTGTGCTCGACAACCCACAAGGGGCGTTTGGTATAAGGAAACAGCGAACTAGGGTGTGTTTGGTTTAACATAATTTCACCAAAGGGAGCGTTTGGATCTGGGTTTAGTACTGAGTAGGGTGCGTTTGGTTTATATAAAAATCGGCTAATAAATACAATATAAGCTTAATAAATATTAAACCGGATCTAGGTGTGGTGTTGGTTAAATAAATATTTTATTTATTATTCCTGGTGTTGTGTTTATAATAACTATTAAAAGATGTGTTTGGGTTTGCAACATGTATTGAATTGAGGAAAAATGATTAACTTTTGTTAATATGGAAAACTTTAAATAAACGAATAGGTCATGCCGGGATTTTTATAAACTACTACGTTTAGTAAATTTTTACAAATCTACTTTATTTATTTTCTTGAAAGGGTCTTAAGAACTATTAAATCGTGATGACCCGATAATTAAACTTAAACAATAATTTTTGAGATTTCATTTATCTAGTCCACAACTTTACAACGTGTGTTTATTTTATAAAGAAACTTTCTACTAAATCATTTGGGGATATCCGGGCGCGTGTCGAATTATTTAGTTTTATTTATTTTTATCACCTTTCTTATATAATACTTGGAAAGTATCGTATAACTAGACCATTTTGTTTAATTGTTACCTTTTAGATATAACACATGTTGTGTAATATATATGCATCGAGTTATTCCTTTGGTTGTGTATCTTGTTATATAATTCACGATATGGATTATATACTTGATTATTTTTCAATATGTAATATATACGGAATATATTACACACTCTGCGTTTACTCTTTGATTTATTTATTTAACCAACCACCAAACTATTACAACTTTAAATCTAAATCTTTTATCAACGCGTCGCGTTGATGTAACTATCCATCGGGAAACCCAAATTCGTTATCCTAGGCTAGTGGGACCTAACAGTTAAGTTAAGCTGCAACTTTTTGGTCGAGCCGTTCCAGTTTCCGTTTCGTCTTGTACTCAATGTGTACATTCCCGCCAATCATCCTTCATCATCGATGTGAGTTTATAGCCCCTCTTCCACTTGTTTTACATTTACTTTACAAATCTTGGGGGGAGAATACATGCTCAATATAACTTGTTTACATTTTTGTTCACAATATCTTTTACATACTATTCTACACACTTGGTTCACATACTTGATTTTGCAATTCATTACAAACACATTTACATGATTGATTTTAAATTGGTTTACATACTTATATGCATAGTTCGCTATGGGATACATTATTTGGCTTTATTTTTGGTCACAAATGCATAAATTACATTTTGAAAATGAATTTCCGGATTTCAATTTGTTTGGCTCCGCGGGACAATAAGCATTACATGCCCGGTGTGCAATGGAACAACCCATGATGGGAGACACATTATTTGTTATCATGCTCGAATCGTCACATACATACAAGTCTACGTCAAGCGTCATAACTGTAAACACTATAGGGTAGCGCGAATGTTAAGAAATAATCTATTCGGGTGGGGAATCCTTTCGGGTGATTAGCGATCGCTGGTAACGAACCTTATAGCGTGAGTCCCACGCTAATGATATAAAATAGATCCATACGGGATTGACAACCCCCCGTCGGACTAGCTTCACTGGAACGAACGTTAAAAACATGTCGTGATTATAACATTAGGACTATCGGGCCTCCCACACCAGCACGAAATTTAATATATTTGCGGGCACGGAATTATATAGTGCGGCAATGTCACGGAAATTTATATAGTGACTCATATCTTCGAGACTTCATTTCATGACTCAGTGAAACGAAATGAAAATTTGTGATCAGTACAATGTGCTCTCGCGGGGATAAGTCCCTGCGGCTACATTTAATAACATTTTGTGGCTATTATAAAGGATTGAAATAGGCCATGCATTTTACAAACCTTTGGTTTAACATTTATATTTAAATAAATCTATGAACTCACCAACTTTAATGTTGACACTTTTAAGCATGTTTTTCTCAGGTGAATTAGATGCTTGGATTATTTGATGTGCATTGGAGTCTTTACATTCAAGTTTTTCATGGTGATGCAATTATGGGACAACTATTATTTTGATTTCAGAAAATCAACGAGATTGTTTTACAAACGACACATTTAGAGGTCGTTCTCTTGTATCCTTGTGCTATTGTATTATGAAGTAACGCCCCCTGACATATTTCCGCTGCGACACATTTTTGGGGTGATACAGATTGGATCAGAGCCAAGGTTTATAGAGAATAGGTTGCATAGTTTTACCCTAACTATAACCGTTTTTCACAAAATTGCACACAACAACATTCAAAGTTCATACACACTACTTGCTTACTTTGCTTAGGTTACTTTTACCTTAAGTGCTTACGTGACATACATATATGTATATAATATGCTTACATCTTTTGCGTATATCGCACGAATATTTAATATGAGTAATTATATAAATAGCCAGAGCATTTCTTAAGACAATGAGAGTTGCACAATGGACTCAAATTATACTTCAACATTTTAGTTATACAATGGTCTCATTTACTTCTTAGACATTGTGATTTGCACCAACGGTCTATGTCGTTCTCGACATTGTAGAGTTAAGCAATGGTCTCTAGGATATCTTCTTCTTCATAGCTTTATACTATTTGTATTACGCGAAGGACCGTCATAATTTTGTTACAGGATTATGTATGATCTAAGTATTACAAGTCAAGAATGGCGGGACTTGTAATAGGAAATTGATATGATAATCGCTATGCGATTCATCATAATGACCTTTTTCTTATTTACTTAAATCGAGTACGTCCTTAACTGTCCCTTGGACTTATTCGATTTCCCCTGATTGTTTCGCTCTCCGTCTCCCGAACAGTTTCAGACACTCGTCCCATACTCATTAGAGCACCTGCATCGATATGTCATTCACCACCTTGAAAACTTTGTGTGTACGCGTGTTGCATCAGAAATTAAGTAGGATGATTTATAATATATTGTAATTTGAAAGGATTGGGACCCTCCCATCGTTTAAAAAGTAAATTATGAATACACCGAACCATAAGTTTATCATTTCTCACTTACTAAATTGGAACGCTCTTTATGTAAATAAAAATTAAAATAGTTGCTAATGGTATCCGATATGACACGAGTATAACCTGAAATCATATCATCAGAATCCCGCTAAAAGGCTAGAGACACAATCATGTCTACTACTCAGCAAAAATCTTAGGGGGAGGCCTCACTTGGAGCTACTATCACATTCTTAGTTATTACTGTGCCGTTGTAATCTTTTTTTTCCGCGATCACAAAAACTGTTCGTGGAACTAATATACTTGTTTCACACTTGAGCTAATGAGCTGATTCATCGAACTAACGACTGAGTACCATAATCCGCGTCTATCGCAAAGCTCTCTCGCAGGCCTCCTCACATTAATTTGAATTTTAATCTGGAATATTATTTTCTCGAAATGTCCTCGTTCTCGACATCCCATCACCATGTGTTAAAGTAATGACTAATGGTCGCTGCTGTGGGTCTGGAGCGTCCCGACTGATACAATTTACCAATAGTTTTATGCAACTCCCTTAAACAGATAAACACCTATCGACAAAAGATAGACGGACTATTCACTCGGCCACTAGTAGGAAGACTTAGTTCCGCGATACATCCTAGTACTGCCAAGTAAGTTGGGTACTTACATACATAAGCCACGTTGATGTGAATCACCGCACATTACAGATAGTAGAAACGAGACTCCGTCCTCGGACATTTAGAAACTCTTACAAGCAGACTCACGCGACTACACCTTCTTCTTGGGGTTTTCACCATAATGAGACTTTTCCTATAACACGGTTTTACCAGCCATAAGATCTGTAATGATATATTTTGAGATACCCTTTTTGAGGGATTAAATATCCTGGTCAAACCTAGCCCAATTTTTTTTAGTACATTGAGAAGTGTCGAAACATTTAAAATTTTGCTGAATAAAGTATCAGCGTCTTGTTTAGAACTGGTTTATTAAATCTTAAATGTTTTCTTGGTCACACAAACGGTTAACACAAATTAAATCTCGGGACGAGATTTCTTTTAGGGTAGTACTGTTCCATCCGACAATTTTCGGAATTTTAAATGACTATTTTAAATTTTGACTTTCTGGTCCGATCTTACTTTTTGACTTTTGATCTTTTATCGTCACATAAAAACGATTACCGCGTAACTGGTAAAATTTTCGGAACATATTTCAATAATAACTCATATTTATTATTACATACCTTGAGTACAAATTTATATATTTACTTATTTGACTTGAAAACGAGAAAATATAGATTTTATCTCTAAGTTGACTTATCAAAAACGAGTAGCTAAATCACGTTTTCATTACTCGGACTCTAAAGCAATTTGATGTAAAACGATATTTCGGACAACTTTTTAGTTTCGGCCGAGACACGAAAACAAACAGAAAAGGGCTGAAATAACCTCGAAAATTTTTGAACACAACGCGTACCGGCCCAAGAATAATTAAATTCATATTTAATTATCACTTTTATTAAATAAAATATTTAATAAATCAGTTAATATTTTATCCAATAGCGTTTATCTAAAAACGCGAACGTTGAAATTAAAGTTTCATTTTTACGGAGACAGCTTACTCGCGACACCCAATGGTACCAAATAAATAATAATGATTTAAAATATATTTTATAAAAATAATTATAAAATACAAGTCGAGTGAATACTCATTTTTATAGGAAAAATCATTTGGAACGCAATAGCGCAACTCTCGTGTTTTAATTCAATCATTAATTAGCCTAAACGAGCCCCGAACCAATATTTTACAAAAATTACACTATTGGTCCTTGTGTTTATATTTTCAAAATCTACCCTAGGCTATCCAAGGCTTGTCATATCTCTTTTTTATATAACTTCATACATATATTTATATGAGTAAGAGATTAGGGTTATACATTTTTTCCCTAGCCTCCATCTCATTCTCTCTCATTTGTCCCGGCCATATTTTCCGGCCACATTTTTCCGGCCAACAGCCGCCTACACCAGAACCATTCCCACCGTCCCTCTCAACCGCCGTACCACTCCATCTCCATCTCCCTGCCAGCCGCCGCTGCCATCCACGACGCCACCCATCACCATCCCACCATCAAGATCATCTTCACACCATCACCCTCTTCATCCCCCTCACTCCACGCAACCACCACGACCACACCACCACCTCCACCTCGTCGCCACCCTCCTCACAAGGGTGCGTTGGGTTTTGCAGACCCACTAAGGGTGGGGTGAGGTTGGTGATATAAGTGGCACCAAAGGGTGCGTTTGGCTTTGATAATAGACCCGAGTAAGGGTGCGTTCGGTTTACTACTCGCACAAGGATGCGTTTGGCTGGTTATTTGCACCAACAGGTGCGTTTGTTTGGTTGGTGGTGTAGCACGAAAGGGTGCGTTCGGTAGATATAGAAGACAATAAGAATGCGGTTGGTTTGTGTTAAAACACCCCGAGTGTGGGTTTGGTGGGCTGGGAATTAGCCGAGGGTGCGGTTGGTTTGGTTAAAATGCCACCAGGGTGCGCTTGGCTGCTGTTAACAGAAAAAAAGGGCATATGAGTGAGTTTGGTTTGGACAGTTAGGAGTGCGTTTGGTTGTGCTTGACAGCCCTCAAGGGGCGTTTGGTATAAGAAAACAGAGAACTAGGGTGTGTTTGGTTTAACATAATTTCACCAAAGGGAGCGTTTGGATCTGGGTTTAGTACTGAGTAGGGTGCATTTGGTTTATCAAAACTTATTGCTGAGAATGAACATTTGAAACAGACTTATAAGCAACTTTATGACTCGATTAAACCTACACGTATTCGATAAAAAGAACAATGTGATGCTTTAGTTAATCAAGTTAATTAAAAGTCTGTGGAAATCTTTGATTTAAATGTAAGTCTTTAGGAAAAAGATTTGGTCATAACGGCATTGAAAGAAGAATTAAGGAAACCAAAAGGAAAATGTATTGTTTCTTGTTGTGAATCCGTGAATAAGCCAAAAGTGATTGCCCCCATAGTGCATAAAGTAGAATTAGAACCTCTCTCCCTAAAGCTTAAGAACAATAGGGAAGCACATGTAGACTACATTAGGATCACTAAAGAAATACTACACTTTCAGTGATGTAGTTGAACAAGCTAGAACCTCACATCCTTTGGATAATGCGTTAGCTTATGCTTGTATGTACACGAAACTGATTCAGGAGTTGTTAGTATATGTTAGTGATACATGTCCTAGTTCCCCATCGAAGAGTGAGAAGTTGGTTGCCGTTACACCAATGCACAATGCTAGAAAAGTCATTTTTGCAAAGACTAGTACAACATTAGACAATAACACATAAATTCATGTAGATGTTCACCAGACTCAGACCACTAACAAACCTTCAGTGCCTTCTACAAATGTAAAATGTTCTACTAATGCTAGCAGATCAAAACCTTGCAGTGAAACAAAGAACAATAGGATCATGCAACCATTAAGTAGCAACCAGAAATATCAAAAAGTAAAAGCCCACACTAGGAAAGCTAAGCCTAGTCTGACTAAAGAAAATAGTGAGTCTAAATCTGTATGCTTAACATGCAACAAATGCTATTTTGATGCAAGACAAGATTTTTGTGTTGTACAACATTTGTCTGAAGTGAATGATTGTTTTAGAGCTAAGGTTGTTAAGAACATTAAAATGAAAGAATGAAAACCTACTGGTAAAATGTTTAAAAATGTTAGATATAAAATGGGGTAACCAAGAAGGACTTTCCACTGATAGTTGAAACTAAGTGACCCCTTAACTAGATTGACTTCCACTAAAATAGTGCCTCCTAGGATACCTGTTAAATTAACTGTAATAACAAACAAAAAACCAGGTAGTGCATCTCAATGGATACCCAAAGAAACAAATCATGCGAGTTTGAGTTAGTGACAACCTAAGAGGTAGAACTCTAGAACTGCTAATACCACTTGGAACTCTAATAATCTATAGGGATCTAATGTTTCTATTTCTTTATGCTCTTCAAATGTCCAATGCAGGTCATATAAATCGTACCTTGGTAATTGGATTCGGGCTGCTCTACACATCTAATCAATATGGTCAATGACTTCTAAGTACTTCAGCTTAGGACTCGATCTTCATTTTACGACTTCTAAGTAAATATCAACTTAGGACTCGAACTTCAAGAAAATGACTTACAGTTACTTTGACTGTACCTCGATCTTCATCATTGGCTTTATGCAAAATTCAAGTGCATAACCGTGAGCTTCATTAATGTGCGTCTGTCGTAGACACACTTCAGGCAGTATCAAAGAAAAGAAAGGTGTACGCTTTAGTGCGCTTTATCTTCAAAAGAAGATAAATCTTCTTGTTTTCGACCATTCTCATCAACAATGATGTGTTCTCACATGCTCGGATATTATTAAAGTAGATCAACATACATTAAATTGTTTTTTTAGCTCACTTGGTTAATCAAAAATGGCAATCACATATGTAATTTTTGAAGGGGAGAATAGTGAGCAAAATATGGTCAAAAGTTAATTGATTTTTCAAATGGTCAACATGGCTTCTGAACACAGCAGTTCAGGACCCGCACTTCGTGAAATGACTCCTGTAACAATCAGTTCAAGACTCGTGCCAAACCCTCCTCCTTCAACACCGTTTGTACCACCTTCAAGAACTGATTGGGATCTTTTGTTTCAACCGCTGTTTGATGAATTACTCACTCCTCCACCTAGTGTTGATCACCCAGCCCCTGAATTTATTGCTCCAATTCCTAAAGTAGTTGCACCAGAACTAGCTGCATCAACCGGTTCACCTTCCTCAACAATTGTTGATCAAGATGAACCATCACCTAGTAACTCTCAAACAACACCCAAAACTCAATCTCCTATCATTCCTAACGATGTTGAAGAATACAATCATGACTTAGATGTTTCTCAACATACAATAAACGATCATGTCTTTGGTATTTCCAATTCCAGAAAAACCATGCGGAAGCACTCTTCTTCTTCTAGCATGTTAATTCTTACTGGTTGTGACATAATGGTACTACCTAACTCAGACACTCGTTACCATATGTGACAAAGGAGCATCTGTGAGTCCTTGTTAAATAAGAATCTCTACAGCTATTTAAGGATGATAGCCAAGATGTATAAATACAGTTGACTATGTAGAAACACTGATTATGAATACTATGTGTTAATGCGGAATCTTAACATAAGTACTAAGAAAAACAATGAAGAACTAAACAATAACTTCTATTAATCTGCTTTGAATGATTACAGATTACTAACTAATGAGATATGATTTTGCTATGAGATATCTTGAGATCGTGTATCTAACTATGCCAAGAGGGATCCTTTTATAGAACAAGGATAAACCCTAACAGACTTACAAAAACGCGTACATATCCTTTCCTAAAATATCTCATACATATCTCTTAAACGGTACTAACTATTTTCTAAGTCGGTCACATAACTAACTGATCAGTACTTAACAATTTGTACTTATCTAGTAATTACTTTAACTATCAGTTATAATATTTTGTTACTGTCCAATGGTTACTAAGTTAGGAAACGTTAATTCCCAACAATCCTCATTAAACATTGAATGTTGAACTCTTTTAACTTCATGTTTCTTCAGATTTATCTTCTTAAGTCTAATTTAGAGGATTATCCAAACACTTTATTATTCTGACTTTTAAACTCTATCCTTCTTCGTGCAGCAACTATCTTCTAAGCAACACAGCAACATCTTTTCGCAAAATCCAACTATTGTTGGATTTATGTAGTTTTTGGCCAAAACTACTAGCCATTCAAACTGATTTTGATGTTCCACTTTTACCAGTAGTCGTTTGCTCTGGGTAGTTAAACGCTTTTTTTTAAAACATGGTGAGTTAATTACCATACAGTTTTTGGTAAAATATCAACCTCCAACAGATTTTGATTGGTCTTTACCAAATACCGTTCTGCTTTTGGACTTAGCCAATGCTTCATTGCAATAAACAGGGTGCATTGATAAAACCATATAGTTTTTAGCAAACTATCAGCTTCATACAGATTTGATTCGTCTTTACAAGAACTGTTTTTGAATCTTGGACTAAGCCAAACTCTTCACAAAGGAGCAAGGTTAAGATTGAGAACCCTACAATTTTTGGTAAATTGTCTACCCATAAACGGATTTGTGAAGTCTTTACCTTAAGTCGTTGCTTATGGATTAGCCAGTTAGTTTTTATGGCATGTTAAGACTGGAGAACTGATGACATTTGTTAGTGTGTGGTTAGCCAACACTCAAACCTTTTCAATTCCATCAACCTTATTCTTCAGGTTCTAACTCTGCAAGTAGCTTCTTGACAAATCTAATCAACTCTAATGCCATAGTACTGTCTTCTTCAGACTCCAACTTTAATTTTAGCATTTGCATCAGTACTTCCTTTCTCAAAGGATACTTCTTCTCTATAAGCATATGAATGACTAATCCTGCCTCAGTCACTAATGTATGTACCCCTGAAGAACCATGTAACTTCCAACTCACTATATTCCAATCCTGCTGTGAATTCCAAAACTCATTTTCATCATCTGGATTGAACATAATCATCAAATCTCCCCAAAGTACTCTATCAAATCCTTCAGGTATCTCACCTTGATATCTGTCCATTACCAGTTGATACACATCATTCAAATCTTCTCTATCAAATATGGACAATACTTTCATCAAAGTACTAAAGTATCTCTTTTGTCCATTACTTCTAATCACCACATTTTGATTTATTTCCTCTAAGTGTTCAGCTTTATCATCCTGTGGTTTAATTCCAAGACACTCTGTTTTCCATTCTTTGATAGGATATTTTCTGTCAAGTATTTCATAATCCACTTCTTTTTCCTACATATGGGAGTTATTTTTAAATGGAAATCTGCAGCTCATCATTCTATTTCTCGCTATCATCTTCAGAAGTGTTTTGAATGAATCTTCTTTTCCTTGACTTCATCTTTTTCCTAAGAGCAAGTTTTCTCTTTCTCTTACTTTCTTCTTCTTTACTCTCCTACTGAACTTCTGCTTTACTCTCCTTTTTGACTTCTTCTTTACTTTCCTCTTTGATCACTTCTTTACTCACCTCCTTGACCATTTGATCCTTAGAGGAATTAATTCCAACTCCTTTCTCATTCATCCTCTTGATCAACCTTTCATCTTCAGCAGACCCAATAGAGATGAAATCTTCATCAGACCTCTTAATCTTTTCATACAAAGCTTGTACTTCCTCAAACTTCTTGATTTTCAATTCAGCATGTTTGTAGTTTCCCACATGCTTCAAGTAGGTCATCATTTGATTTCTGAGTTGATTCTTGGTTGGTGGTTTATTCCTTATAGCTTCTGATCTTTGTTGAGCAAGGAATTTTCTTTGAGCAGCAATTGTGTCATGAAGGAACTTTGCTCTTTCTTCTATTGTAAATTGCTCTCTTTCTTGTTCTTGAAGTTTCTCAGCAAGAAGTCTATCTGCCTCAATCCTTGCCTTTATATCATCAAAGTCTCTTATAAGATCTTCATTTGCAGCTTGTTCTTCAGCTACTCTGTTTCTTTCCTCTTCTTCTTCCCACTCTTCTTGCATTTTCCTAGCCATCTCTTCATCACTTTCAAGCTACTTAAACTTCTTCTCAGCTTGAGGAATATCATCAGATTCACTTTCAGATTCATCCTCCTCTTCAATCTTCTTCTTCCCTTTATCTGGAAGAGGCTTCAATGTGAGAAGTGATCTTGTAGAGGTAGGCTTAGGTCTATCAGTTTCTTCAACATCCTTCAAATCTACACCTTTCTCCTTTTCTCTAGAAACTGCTTTGGCTTGACTCATGTTGAGGAGAACCTTAGCTATTGTTTCATCATCTCCAAACATTTTAGAAGTGGGTGTTTTAGTGGATGTTTGAGTGGCTTGAGCAGCAATTTCTTCTTAAGTACCTTTCTTATGCCCATAAGTACTTTCACTTTTCTTTTCAGTACCTTCAGTGTTCTCTTCAGTACCTTTAAAGTTCTCTACTGTAACATCCGAGAATTTTCGAATTTAGTATGACGATGTCAATCTTTGACTTTTTAGGGTCTAGCTTGACTTATAAGAACGATCATCTAAATCACGTTTTCACGACTCGGACTCTTAGCAATTTGATGCCGGAAATGACATTCCTGACAACTTTTTCAGTTTTGCCCGAGACTGGGGAACGAGCCGCGGAAAAGTGCTAAAAGCACCGGCTAAACATTATTCGAACATATACAACGCGATGAACACACAAAAACAATTTTAAATTTGTTTTGTTATCAGTATTTTATTTAATTAAAAATATTAATAAATTATTCTTCATTTTTAATTAAAAGCGTTTTTAAAACGCGGACTATTCGAGTTTGAAATCCTTTTTATTTCAGCGGAGTGAAAACGGTTCACAAAATGAATAACAGATATCTTTATTTTAATTGTGATAAAATATTCTGAAATATTATCAAATAAATACTAATTTTTATCAGAAAAATGATTATAAAAACAATGGCGCAAGTTTCGAGATTTGAATCGGTCGTTAAGTCGCTCAAATGAGTCCCGAACCGATATTTATAAAAGTATAATAAAAATGTTACACTTTTAACCCCCCAACTATTATAACTTTTCATTTTAAATTTATATATATATAAACTTATACATCTTTTTCATTTCATTTCCATCTTTTACACACACACTCTCATTATTCTCTCTCCCTCCCCACCTTCTTCTCCGGCGAGCTCCCCGCCGCCGGCCACCACCCACCACCGCCGGAAAACTTTTCCGGCGGGATTTTTCCGGCAAGACCAAAAAGACTCCCCACAACCCGATCTATCCGATCCCCCCTACCACTCTCTCTCACGCGCCGCACCACCACCATTCCACCCCACCACAGCCGCAACCCATCACCACCATCATCATATCACAACCACCACCCGAAGGGTCGTTTGGTTTTGTTTATAAAAAAAAACGAAGGGTGCGTTGGTTTGTGGGTCTGAGGTCACCAAGAAGGGTGCGTGTGGGTTGTGTTATAAACAACCAACAACCAAGAAGGGTGCGTTTTGGTTCGAGTATAGCACCGCAAAGGGGTGCGGTTGTTTGTCGACAGCCACCCAAAAGGGTGTGTTTGGTCCGGGTTAAGATACCACAGCCGGGGTCGGGTCGGGCTGTGGGACAGCCGGGGTCGGGTCGGGCTGTGGGACAGCCGGGGTGAGTTGGGTTTTGGCACCGGTTAGGGTGCGTTTGGATTGTGACAGCCGCACCACTCGGGTGCGTAGGGTTTTGTTATAAGCACCTTTAGGGTGCGTGGGTTGGGTTCACAGCCGCACGGGGTGTGCCGGGTTGGGGTTACAGCCGAGAGGGGGTTTGGTTGGTAAGACAGTTGGGGGTGCGTTTGGTTTTGAGGGTTATAACACCACGAGAGTGCGTGTGGTGGGACAGCCGCACCACTCGGGTGTGAGTGGTTTTGTTGTAATCACATGAGTGTGTTGGCTGCGAAACAGCCGGGAGGGTGTGTCGAGTTGGTCTCGCACCTCGGGGGTGCGTATGGTTCGGGTAGGCAGCCGGGGGGGGGGGGGAGGGGTTGGGCTGTTCGGCGGGTTAACACCAAGGGGTGTTTGTTGTTTGTTTGGCTTAAGTCGAAGCGGGACAGACGAGGGGCCGTCGGGGGTTTGAGTTTGCAAAAATAGGGGCGTTTGGTTTGGTGCAGAAATGGGTCAAGGGTTCCTTTAGTCTTAAAAGCCACGCACAAGGGTGCGTTTGGCTGTCGGGTCGGCGTGCGTGAGTTTAATTGCTGGGGAAGCTGGGAAATAGCCGATGAAAAAGGGCGTGTTTGGATTTGTTTGGTTTTAAACAGCGGGGGCTGTTGGGTTTGGCTGCGAAAGCCTCGGGTGGTGCGTGCGTTTTGAGTGTGTTGACACTCGAAATAAAGTGAGTTTGTTTAAGCGAAAATATATAAATTGTTTCATTTTAAGCGATTTATATATATGTGAATAAATCGGTATACTTGCGCAAAGCGTCTTAAGTTAAAATACAATATAAATATTAAAACGAGACTGATATTAATGTATAAGTGATATTGGACATATTTGAGACGAGAGTTGGACCAAAAATGGACCTTGACACCTTTTATACCGAATAATAAATATCAAAAATCGAAACATAAGATTCGGGATTCGAGACCTTGAAAAGTTAGACTTTGGTTTATACAATATAACAAATTATATTTTGACGGACGTTTTGATATAAAACGGGATTTCTAACTCCCAATAACGAAGAAACTGGGTCAAAATCAGAATATACACTTTAGTTATAAAATAGGTTATTTTTAATAAATATTAAAAATGACAGATTTATTAATTAAATGATTTGATCACTTTCGAGTCCGTTTCAGCTTTCCGGCGAAACACGAAAGTTGTTCGTAATGGCATTTTACTTTGCCGCGAGGCTTATCAGCTTTAGATATTAGAGATAAGTTATATTGGACAGAAAATAGTATATATTCAAAATATACTCAGGGTTAAGGTTTAAAGACGCGCAAGTGGATTTTCTCATCACATGTATATATGACTGCATACATATAAAAATATGTATGAGTTCGTGGTAACGATGTACGCATCGTTGATCATATTTAATACGTGTATTATAATCGAACGGCATAATTATAGGTCGTGGTCGAGATCGTTGCTGATTCAGTGTGATTTAATTGGATTAATTGATCGTGGTCTTTAATCAATGTGAGTTCATAGCCTCGCTTTTCAATATTTTGAATGTTTTATAACCCGCGAGGGGGATACATGCTTGTTTACAAATTCTTATACTCACTCAGTTATCTTATAAACAATGTGATTGTTTTAAGGGATTTTGGTCAAGGTAAGTTTATAGCCCCATGTTTTACTGGTTTTACATATATTTGGGGTGAGAACATGCTTGTTTACAAATGCATTTACAGGATTGTTTACGAATTGGTTTACATACTTATTTGCATAGTTCGCTATGGGATACATTATTTGACTTCATTTTTGGTCACAAATGCATACTTTACAATTGAAATAATTTCGGATTAGCTTAGGCTAATTGAACTGATAGCAATAAAACTACTGCCCGGGTGTTCTTGGAGGGGACACCGGTAACGGGAGTACATATTTTTACATTACTGCCCGGGTGTTCTTGGAGGGGACACCGGTAACGGGAGTATACATATACGCATTATTTGTATCCCTGCCCAAATTAGGGTCCCCACGTTTAATACAAGTCTACGTCACAGCGTCATTGAACTGTAAATAACTTGGGAGGGGTGAGCGCGGAATGTTATGAAATTAGATCTATTAGGATGTGGATCCCTGTTATCGGGTGATTAGGATCACCTGGTAAACAAACATTTAGATCTATTCGGGATTGACAACCCCCGTTCGGGGATTAGTCTAATACCAGGTAAACGATAAGTTATAACTTGTCGGATCATTGTTGGGGGATAGGATTACAGGGCCCCCTGAAACATACATTACTTGGAACATTTTGGGTGACATCTACATTTGTCCATGCATTCTTTATAATCTTTCGGGATAAGATTTGGTACTTATGTTGATGTTAAAATGTGTTATGCATTTCTTTATAAATCTTGGGTTTTTACATAGTATGTGACTATACAGTGGATTACATTCATATTTAAACTAATCTATGAACTCACCAACTTTAATGTTGACACTTGTAAGCATGTTTTTCTCAGGTGGATTAGATGCTTGGACTATTTGATGTGCATTGGAGTCTTTACATTCAAGCTTTTCATTGTGATGCAAATTATGGGACAAATGTATTATTAAATTCAGATTTTTATTGAAACAACAAATGTTATTATTCAAACGACACCTAGAGGTCGTTCTCTTGTATCTATTGCTGTGTATTACGAAGTAACACCCCATTTGGTATTCCGCTGCGTTGTATGTGATTTTTGGGGGTGTTACATTGTATCAGAGCAATGGTTTATAGAGATCTAGGATTGATATCTAACCTTAGACTTATAACTGTTTTCACAAATATTGAATCACAAAAAACATTTTCAAAGTGCATATCACACGCTACTTGCTTAATGTGCTTTCAGTACGTGCTGGCATTGAGTGCTTACGTGGCATAATATATATGTATCATATATGCTTGCTTTTACCTTTCGCGTATATCGTACGATTATTTATATAAGAGTTATTTATATAAATACCGGAGCGTTTCTTAAGACATTGTGAGTTGCACAATGGTCTCAATTGTATGTCAGACATTGTGAGTTGCACAATGGTCTCAATTATATGTCAGACATTGTGAGTTGCACAATGGTCTCATTTTGTTCTCAGACATTGTAAGTTAAACAATGGTCTCTAAGAATATTATTTTTCTTCATAACTTTATATAATATCGTATTACGCGGAGGCCGTTGTAATTCTGTTTACATGGAATTGTGTATGAATCTAAGTATTACAAGTCTTGTATAGGCGGGACTTGTAATATGAGGATTGATATGATAATTGCTATATTAACAAAGCCCGTCACAGTTCTGTTTACACGGGATTGTGTATGAATCTAAGTATTGCAAGTCTTGTATAGGCGGGACTTGTAATAGGAGGATCGATATGGTAATCACTATACTGATTTGTTTATAGAGATCTTTACCTTATTTACTCTAACCGAGTACTCATTAATTATCTTGAACTTTATTTGATCTCGCCTGGCAGTTTTTACTTCCAGCTTCTAAAGACGAGTTTTAAATCACTCGTCCCATACTCATTAGAGCACATGCATCGTCATGTCAACCACCTTGAAGGTTATGAGAGTACGCGTATATGACTTTTGGTGAAAAGTCATACCCTTTCATGAATGATCACACTTTTTGGTTCAAAGTAACTAACTTTTAAATAGATTTCAGCAACACATAATAGCGACGGTTTTTCTGTCACTATTTACAACAGTCACATCTATTCAATGG
Source organism: Tanacetum coccineum (assembly GCA_026074375.1). Taxonomy (NCBI): domain Eukaryota; kingdom Viridiplantae; phylum Streptophyta; class Magnoliopsida; order Asterales; family Asteraceae; genus Tanacetum; species Tanacetum coccineum. The sequence continues at coordinate 49,584 of BQNB010036273.1, forward strand.
TCACAACGACCTAGTGACGAATTTTCTGTCACAAACTTTTCCATTAATCGTATTCGAAATCAAGTTTGTTAGTTTATACAAGCGTGCACTCTGCACCTTCGAACTTGTATTATAACTTAACTTGAAATCACTTTGGTCTTGGGTAAATCACCATTACACAAAATGCTCGATGACACTAAAATCACCAACATTTATAAAACTTAAAAAGTCTAATATACATGAGAATTTAGATATTTTATGTGAGACGCAACTTTCTACGCATCATAAGATAACGAACACATAAGTTATTTAACTGACCGGTAAAAGCTGCCTCACATTACTCATGATCGTGCGTGTCACACCCCCAAATGGGGTCTGGACGTAAACACGTGTCCGGGGGCGTGACGTCATAATATACATCACTCAAGATACAAAGAACGACCTCTAATGGTACGTTTAGAAATCCAACATCGTTGCATTAAATAAAATAGTTAAAGTTTTACATAGGTTTTTAAATAATATGCGGCAGCGAATAAAAGGTTTTAAAGTTTGACAACGATGTTAACATAGATAATAATAATTCTTGAAAATCAGTCCAAAGCAAGGCAACACCATAAAGCAAGCAAAGACATCTATAGCTAAGCACCTGAGAAAAACATGCTTAAAACGTCAACATAAAGTTGACGAATTCATAG
>BQNB010036274.1:19695-46682 GCA_026074375.1 Tanacetum coccineum
TCAACCATGCTGAACTAAAGCTCTTTACATAGGCCTTCTTCAGTTTTTGATCCGCTGCATAAACTAAAGTGAAGATACTTCCCAATCTTCTAAGGACTCAAAAAGCTGACGCTAAAGAACCTTCAGCGACTCAAACTGAAAGACTTCAGCTTGAGTAAAACTTAGGGGATTTTATGTTTAAATCTACTGTGAGATTGAAGGGCACAAAAACTAAACCCAACAATCTTCACCTATTTGAATATACAAATAGCCTAAGTTAAATCAGTAGTAAGTGAGCAAAACAACTTCTTCTTACACCATTGATATAAATTGAACAACATAAACTGATAACCATTCATTCTAACTTTCATTACATTACATTTATAAAAGATAAAGTTATTACAAACGGTTTACATTCTACTCCCTTAGCTGTTTAATGGTCCCCATATGCTTGAGTGGATTTAGGTTTCTCTTATCAACCTCAGCAAGCAGAAGGGAGCTGAAGGTCATGGCATGATCATCCAGCCCATGACCTTGATGATGTATGAAGAAGATTTCTTGTACAGTGTACAACATTGTATTTGTGAAATCTTTCAGATCTTTAATGGTAATAAAATCCTGTCTACCATAGTACTAAAAACAAGTTCATTTACCATACTACCAACTAAATGATTTTCATACTGAACTGATGGCTTAAGCCTTTTGTTTGCTTTGAAGTAGTCATGGATGTCATCAGCATGTTTTCTCTTCTTGTTTGCAAGATCATTTAGTTTGTCAAGAGGTTCCTATTTACTTAGAGGAATATCTAAGTTTATACCGAGTTCTGCTTCAGTTGTGTGAATGTAGTCCATTTTTAAACATATCTGGTCATAGATGGTTGTCTATTCTTTTCCAGTTCTGTTGGGACATGCATTCATCACTTCTCTCCATTCACCAAGGTGCGGATCACTGGCTTTGAAATTAGGAATAATTTCACTTGTACCATCCTTTCTGTACACTTTCAGTGTAATTGGACCCTTTCTTGTCAAGACATCACAGTTGGTGATTCTTGATTCTGTTGTTCTTCTCAGTATTTTGTCACAGTATCTATCATACTGTAACTTGTCATTGTAGTACTTGTTCACCACCTCTGGACCAAGAAGATCAACCAGTTATTCTTTTCTTACCTCAGTTTCACGTTTAGCTGCTTCAGCTTTGGCCTCTTCCTCTATCTTCTTTTGTTGATTGATTTTTTCTTCAGGTAGATGAATATGCTTTCCATCTTCAGTGACAAAAATTAAACTTCTTTGTTTTCTTTATTCTAAAGGATTCAACCATAGACCTAGTTACGTGAGTTTCATCATTATTAGAATCACTATCACTACTCTCTTTCTCAGCCTCCTCTAAAGACAAGGCCTTTTTGCCCTTGTCTTTCTTGATATGCTCCCCCTCAGGTTGAGAGGAGCTTTTTGGTGTACTTTGGTTAAAGGAATATTGCATTTGAGTTGTGGTGGTTGTGATGATTAGAGGAATGATTCGTGTTGTAGGTGGTGGTGTTGATTTTGATTGTTATTTGGTTAGGTTTGCATTCTTTGCAGATTTTCTTTGGAATAACTAAGAGATGCTGGCTTGATTTATGTTCTTCTCCCCCTCAGCAACTTGAGTGCCAATTTGGCCAGCTGAAGGAACACTATCATCTTCAGTTTTATTTGATGTAATTACTTGAGCAAACCGATTCAAGGCATTAGTTACTTTGTTGAGTAGACTTGGAAGAGCATCTAAGGTTTTGAGTTTAGCCTAGACCATTTCAAATTATGTTGGTACAAAAAGAAATTATGCTGGAAGTTCCCACTGAAGTGTCTTCAGTTTAGCTACTTAGGATGTAAGACTTGTGACAGTGTTAGTAAAGTCTTCCAGTTTGGCGGGAATTTCTTTTAATTCTCCTAGCAGCTTAATTTCCAATTCATGAAATTGTTTCTTTAGGCCTTTTACTTCTTTAGTTAGTTCATTAAACTTGGAGGGGAGTTCTTTCAGTTCAGTTGGTAGTGAGCTGCTAAAGTCATGAACAAATAAAATCATTGAGAATTTAGTTTTTAAAGACTTTACCAGAAGCTCATTACGCTATCCTATGTTGGGAAAAGAGGGTTGAGCTTTAAGGAGAGCAACTTCAGCTTTAACTTTGTTCTTCTCTAGTTCTAGCTTATGCTTTTGAGACTAGAGAATGAGGATCTGGTTGGTAAGCTCTTGAATTTAAGAAGACTTGGGAGATGAGGATTTAGGAACTGAAGCCTCTTCAGTTTCATCATTTGTAGTAGTATGAACTTCATCTTTGTCTGCCTCCTCATATTTATCACTATCATCAACAACAATGATAGGATCATCTTCAGGTGAGTCTAGGTCTTTGAAGCTTGGTTGAACATGTGACACCAACTTTACTAGATCTTCCAGCTTGATTGTTTTGGAGGCTTCTTCTTCCTCAACTTGTCTAGCAATGGAGCTAGCCCCTTTTCCTATTATGGGTTGAGTGAGGACAGTTTCTAACCCTTCACTAATAGATTTGGTTTGGTCTGCAAGAACACGTGGGTCAGTACTTGTAGATATATGATCAAATGAAGTGTTTTTGGTTCCTTTATCCATACCCTATTGTTGAGGTATGTAGTCATTAGGAGCAGATAATACAAGATCAGCTTCAGCTGTGGAATCTGCTGAAGCATCATATCCTGATGCAGACTCAGAGTGAATAATAAAAGATGATGAAAAAATAGGCTCATTTAAATTAAATGCTAACATGCCACTAATGAGCCGAGGGTTGGCTCTTTCTTCACTAGTGACCCCTAAAGAGGTTGGGCGGCCAGTTGCTTGCTGGTCCTCTTTATGCATTTCAGCAACAACTGGTGTGGAAGCTAAAGTCTGGCTTGGGTTAGAGTCCATGGCTGAGCTGGACTCTTTCTTTCTTTTTAAATGGCCAGTTTTCGAGCCAGTGGGTGTTTTGGAGGACCCACCTTTTGTTGCCTCACAGCTAGACACAGATGGTTGTTTTAAAAAAGTTGAATACTTCTTGTGCCCAGGTTGAGCTCCAGGATTTGTACCTTGGGGAACCCTCTCAGCATTTAAAGAGAGTTTGGGAGCTTTAAATACCACTGGCTTAGCTGCTGAGTAGATAGCCAACATGTGGTCAGTGAAGGAAGGTTCTTTATGTTGGTTGGGCTTCAGTGCCCCATTGTTGACATTGAAGACTTGAGTAGGGTAAGGATAAAAATTGAGTGTAAGGGACAACTTTATCCATGTGCTTCTTGTTTAGTTTGATGATGATGTCTTCCCAGAAGATACTAGCATAGTCAATGTTGACCCCATTTGCTAGACAATACAGTATAATGGCATCTTTGTTGGAAATTTGATCAAAACTTCTAGTTTTACCCCCTAAACACTGGATAATCTGTGCCATTAATAATCTCTACCTAGGAGGAAGAAGACTCTTTTTGAGAGTTCCTTTGGCAGGAACTTTCTCCACATACCCAATTGTTTCAAACCATGGCCTAACTATGTCAATAGATGGTGGTGCAACATATTCACTAGAGTGAGGAAGGTAATGTGTACAAATGGCATTTCTAAAAGTGTTTACCCTTACTTTCCCATAAATACCACCAGTAAGGATTGAGAAGGAAACTTTAGAGTGTTTACGAGCTTTAGATGAGTACCAAAACTTGGCTAGGTATTCCTTAAACATGTTAGGAGATCTGGTAAATGGTTCTCTAAGACAACACTTGGATATAAAATCTGAGACACATTTTAAGGTTTCTTTGTTTGAGTGTTCTGGGTAAAGAAGGGCAACCTCATTGTTGGTGTTGAAGAAGATATCTTCGAGATTGAATCCAATTTGTTTTGATAGTGCGAAGGGAATGGGGTTTGCAGGTCTCTCTGTTTGATCTTGTTGTTGGATTTGTGATGATTCTGCAATTTGACTATTAGGGTTTTGAGGGTTTGATTTGTTTTGGGGTTTTGTGTGTGTGTTCTTGATGAAATAATTTGTTTCATGTAAGAAGTAAGTTGTGAAAGGTGGAATGGGTTTATGTGATTTGTTACTTTTCACTTTTACTCTTGAGGAATTGATAACTGCCAATTGGAAGTTATGTATTTGTGAGAAGTTTTAGGGTTTGTTTTTAACATGTGTGTTAAACTTTATATTTAATGAAAGTCATAACAACATGCTTCTAACACCTAGAATAGTGTACCACCGTTTGTGCACTGTTAAAGTAGGTGAGAGAAAAGGTGAGGTCATTCAAACGTTTGAAATTCATCTTTTAATAATCTTTTTTTAAATTAGTTAACTTCTTTTGGAAGAGGTTACATAATAAAATTATTAATTTTTGAAAATCATTTTTTTAAATTGACTTTGTGATTGATGTAAGGAGCTGAACTAGGTTCAGGTTTGGTGTTTAGTTATGCTGAGCAGATATTGGTGATTTTATCAACATACATGCTCCAGCTAAGGTGACAAAACTACACATACTCATGCAAATCCATGAATGAGACATATGTGATTGCTCAGTTACTTCACTCGAGAATGCGGAAGAGTTAGATAAAAAAATTGAAACTGAACTGAAGAAAGTAAATCAGTTTTGTTTAGTTCTTGATGTGCCCAATATCAAAGCTCCAGTAAAGGTGACAAAACCATGCATGCTCATGCAAATCCATGAATGAGACACGTGTGATTGCTCAGTTACTTAACTTAAGCAAGTTAAAGGTTGCATATAGAAACTGAACTGACATTTTGACATATGAAAGATTGTTCAGTTTTGCATTAAATCGCTGAACCCTTAGTTTTATTTAGTTGGCACTGAAGGTTCAGGTTTTGTATCAATGTTCAGCATACTTAGTTCAACGATCAATCTTTTGAAAGTTGGTTCATCCAGAGGGCTGGTGAAAGTATCCGCATGTTCAGTAGAAAACAGATTGCAAGCTTTTAACACTTTAGCACGCAAATTTGGTTTCCAACAACTGACAAACACTTGAAGCGCACTTTTTGTCCATGTTGCATTCAGCATAGTCAGAGTCTGAGCATCCTTTTGGGTCAAAACCTGAATATTTAGGATACCAAGACTGATGAGGTGTCATTTTAGACACTTTTTCAGGGGCATTTAACCCCCTAAATTGTGCATTTATGCCCAAAATAGGTACCCAATCATTATTTTTTAGGTATTTAGCATTTGGAAGGCATTTAGAGGAAATACATGCGACTTGGGCTTATTTGGAGAAGAAACGGACAAGACTACGGACCGACACCAAGATTCTTGAAGATTTGTGTTCACAGACCTGGAGACGGCGCCACCACTTCTACATGACGCTGTCACAACCCACCTAGTGACGCCGTCACAACCTTTCACGATGGTGTTAGATCGCACCAAATCACACACGAATCTAAAAGATTCTACTTATGATGGCACCACGATTAAAACGCGACACCGTCGCAACGATTTTCCTATATATACAAACCCAAAATTAGGGTTTTAAGTGTGTAACTTTAGAGTAAAAAAAAGGGGACGAACCCTAGTTCATTTAATAGCTTATTAGGACGATTTTAGGGCTTCAAAACCCTATTGTAACTCCTTCAATTCATGTTTTAATCAAGTAAGACTATCTTAATCATTCAATATGTCTTGTTGTTTGATTATTTATTGTTCTTACTTTATCTTTAACATGCTTGGCTAACCCCTTATTATGTTTATTTATGATTGTATGAAACCTAAAATGTAGATCTTAGTGGTGTTGCTTCTTGTGATGAATATGCATGTTAGGCTTTAGAAACTAGATAACTTTTATATAAAATTTTCTGCACTATTTTCCTGACATGAATAGTGTTGGTTCGTTTGGGCTATAAGAACCTTAGAAAATATTTTAGCATTACTTGTATAATATTTATACGCAGTTTAAAACCTTATAAATATTATTTTATAAAACCCTTGCACTATATATTTGACAATTTTATTAAATAAATAAAAATATTAAATCAAACGATATCGACAATAATTATTTATCGGACAAAGTGATATTTTACAAAGTACATATACTTGGACATTAAATATCAAGCGTAATTTAAACATTGTTTCAACACTTAATAACTAAACGAAAACTATTAGGTGGTGATATAACTTGATAATGTACATTGTTGTATTTATTTTAAATACATTACACTTATACGACCTATAAATACTTAGGTTGCATTCCGATCATTCGCGACGTTTCACTTTATTGATTTTGCTATAATCAATACATTCATTAAGGTGAGTTTCATGGCCCCTATTTTATTTCTTTATAACTCCTTTGAGGGAGGATACATGCGCATTTACAAAATGGTTTACATACTTGTTTTCATAACTTACTTACAAACTCATTACATGATTGATTTCAAACTCGTTTACATGTTCGTTTACAACTTGTTTACTTACTCGTTTACATGCTCATTTAAAACTCTTTTAGCAGTCTTAATCTTTTAGCAGTTGTAACTTTTGTACTAGCAGCATTAACTTAGCACCAACAGTAGTAACTTATACGCTAGCAGCATTAACTGTGTATAAGCAATAGTAACTACTTAGAATATTTTCTTCAATCTTCACCAGCAGTATTAACTTTACACTAACAGTACTAACTTTATACTAGCAACACTAATATATACTAGCAGTAGTAACTGTGAACTACCTGTACTAACTTTATACTAGCATTACTAACTACTTAGCATATTTTTCATTAAGTTAATGATCAACACTAACTTTTGCTTAGCAGCAGTAATACAAACCTTAGCATCAGTAACTTCAAGAAGGCTTTTAATCCTAACATCTAGGGAAACATCATTGTGTTGAAAGGATACAATCGGGTAATAGTCTTCATACTACCTTGCCCATTATATGGTTGATCCACTTTTAATATATTTCAAATTCATTTAATATACTCTTGGGGGCCGGGTAATAGTCTTCATACTATATTACTTTGTGTTTTGCCTTAACGAAATATTAAATAGACGGCAGGTTTGTGTAATCAGTTCATGACTTAGGAAATAATTACATAGATCATCACAAGTGTGACAAAGCAACAACACTAGGAGAAGCAATATCGGGAGTAATACATGATTAAATAAATAAAATCTTTTTATTATATTGTTATCACTAGTAGTGTAGTTTATCATTTAGTTTAATAGCTAAAACCAACCAAACCTCTCAAAACCATAGATTTACTTGCTTTAATATAAATATAAAAATACAAAATAATCTTCTCTCAACCCTTAGACTTATGTTAAACCGTGATCAAGCCTTCCCAACCTATTCCCCTAGAGAATGATAACAACCCCTGAGTCTTGCCTATACTACTACTACAATGGTTAGGTACTCTGCCTAAGGAGTTGTAAAACTTCTTGTTGAAGTCCTACGACGACTGCATCAAATACCAAGACTAGATGTACCTTTTAGGTACCTGAAAAATTCTCTTTTCAGCAATAAGGTAGAACTCCTTAGGATTTGCTTGGTATCTTGCATAAAGACAAGATGAGAATTGAATGTCAGATCTGCTTGCAGTTAGGCACATTAGTGATCTAATCATACCTTTATACCGAGTCTCATTTACAACTTTTCCACTGAGATCAGGTCCTAACTTGTTAGGGGGTACTATTAGAGATTTTACTAATGAACCATTTATGTTATGCTTTTTAAGCAGATCCTTGACATATTTTTCTTGGTTGATTGAAATGCCTCTTTCCGATTGTTTAATCTAAAATCCAAGGAAGTAGATGAGGACATCCATCATGCTCATTTCATATCTTAAGGTCATTAGTTTAGAAAATTGATTACATAATTTTATGTATGTAGACTCAAAGATAATATCAACCTAGATTTAAACCAAAATCACATTAGTTTGGGTTTTGTAGATAAACAGTGTGTTGTCTATCTTACTATTTATAAACTTTTGTTTAGTGAGAAGGTTGAGAGCATTTTATACCATGCCATTAGAGCTTGTTTAAGTCTGATTTTCACATATGATTGTGAAACTTACCGCTCTCAACAACTGAGGATTGTTTGATATAAACTTCTTCTTTTAGTTTACTATTGAGGAATGCACTTTTGACATCCATTTTAATTAACTATGAAATTTATGAAGTGGCAAAGGCAAGAAAAATCCTAATTGCTTAAATCTTGCAACTGAAGCATAGGTTTCATGCCTTCATGCTGATTGATGATTAGATCAAGCATTAATGCCTTATGGTTACAATGCTAAATTTATCCCTTATTGTAAAGGATTGGATTTGTACCATGTATTGAAGTATCTTCCATTTAGAGAGGATAAGTTCAGTAAGGTTATCAATGAATTTTTTTTCATTGGTGTGTGTTGATTGTTCATACTGATCATCATTTAAGAATTCATCAGTTTGAAATAAATGATCATTTTGATCAATTTGATCATTTTAACCATTTTGGTCAGATGACATTTCTGCTTTAATAACAGTTGATTTATCTTTCATAAAGTTTTATGAAAGATTCTCAGTTGTTAAAAGCGTTTCAGTGATCATGCTGTGGAGCATGCACCTTTTTTTCTCTCACTAATCTAAACAATATATTTAGCATTACAGATTCTACTGAAGCTAAAGAGATTATAGATTAGACTATTTTCAAGTACTTCATTTATGAAAACTATACCATAATTTTACATAACCATGGCCTTTAGTGATGTATGTAGACACATATTCATATATTACTTTAGGTCTTGGTTATTCTGTTAGGAATTATTGTAAACAGACTTAAGTCTGATAGTTATAAAGTTAAGTCTAGTAGACATAGTTAAGTGTGCCAGTACTAAGTTAAGCCTGGCAGTTTTATAGTTCGTACTGGCCTTGTCTAGTTAAGTCTGTTTATATAACAGAATAGTTATAATAGTTATCTTAGGAGATATCTTAGGAAAGGATATGCATTATCCTTTTAGGCGTTTGTAAAGCCCATGAGGGTTTCCTTGGTGTATAAAAGGAACCCTACGGCATAATGTTTAGTATGAGATTGATATATAATTCTAATAGAAATTAATAGCAAATAGCAAAGTTTTACATTGTGTTCTTCTTAGTACTTGTGTTAAGATTCCACATTAGCACATAGTATTCATAGTCATTGTCTCTCATATAGTTAATTTGGATTTATTCAAGTTAGCTATTGTCCTACAAAAGGCTAAACAGATCCAAGACTTTGGACCTACATATTCCTTATATTTTTGCAGGTAATCCTTGACATTTTTCATATGCTTTAAGCGTCCATTGTTCAAAAGCGATATGAATTTCCTGATGTTACACTGCACAAATAGATTCAAGATAGCTAGTATTGCTTAGATACCCACCTTTTAGTAGGAGTCTTTGATCTTAGAGCACTTGATGATTCAGTTTTACTTGTTTTAAAAGTCTTAACTTTCTTAGTTTGAAGAGCTTCTCTTTTCCTATACCACTTAATATTATTGTGACCAGTTTTGGTATGAACATTGCTACCACATGTTTCACAGTTCTTTGTGACATGTTGAGGGTTTCTAGGTTTTATTCCTCTTCTTAGAGAAATAATCATGTTATGACCATGAGTATCATGATCATAGCTTCCACATAACTCACATGTGGGATAGTATACACAATCATCAGACTGATGATCATTATACCCACAATGTATGTAGGAAGGAAAATGTATTGCCGACCTTAAAGATCTGGATCTTAAGGAAGATTTACCTTGGCAAGTGTGATGCTGATATACCTTCATGGAAGACATAAATTCAACATGATCACATGTTCTTTAATCAGTTATTTTACAGTTTTTACAAAACAAGACTTGATAACAATTCTCAAAGAGATGATTGTTTTGTCCACACAGTTCACAATTCATTTTGAATTGAGTTTTATATTTGTTTTGAAGTGCATTGAGAGGAACCTGCTAAGAATTTTTGTTTCTGGAGTAAGATAACTTATTCTTGCTAATTTGTAATTTTAGTTCATCAAGTTCTTTTATTACAATAGCCAAAGGAGGGCCATCTTCCATTACACATTCTTTAATTACCAGCAGGTGCTGAATTGTTGTTGAAACTAAAGTGCTTATATTACCCTTAGCAGGAGCTAAGGATGGTTCATTAATGATGATACTTTTTAAGATTTCAGCTTTGAATATGGAATTTGACTTCAAAATTAATTTGATAGTCTTTGGTCTAGAGATAGGTTCAGCACTAACCAACTTCTCTAGTAAAGGAAGAGCGTTGCTACAGACTGAAGATTCATCAACTGAATCATAATCACTCACTGAAGAGTCAAAGACAACAACTGAAGGATCAGCCATGTTTCTTTCTGACTCATCTGAGGGTACCTTACTAGTATCATGATTTGGCAGAGTAGAATCTTCAACTTTAGATAAACTAGGTTTATTACTGCTAGTAGGTTTGAATTAATGGTCATCACTAAGGCTCTCACCTTGAGAGGCTTAGCTCGTTCATTTCTGCTTAGAGCATCTGTCGCAATGCTTGCTTTTCCAGGGTGATATCGAATCTTATCATTGAAATCACTGAGCAATCTTAACAATCTACGTGGTCTCATGTTCAATTCCTTTTGATTTAGAATGTGTTGTAATCTTTTATGGTTTGTAAACATGGTATGCTTTATGCCATCCAGGCAGTGTTCCCAAATCTTGAAACTAAACACTATTTCTCCTAATTCTAAGTTGTGTGTCGAGTAGTTCTTCTAATAAACTTTTAGTTATTGGGAGTCTTAAACTATCACCTTCTCCTTCTGCATCATTATAGTACCTAATCCATTATGCGAGGTGTTATTTTAAACCACGAAGCTTTTCTTTTCATCGGGTAATGCTAAAATTGGTGCACTACAAAGTTCCTACATTAAGAGTTGAAAGGCTTCCTCTTCTTTCTCTTCCCATTCGTATTTTACATTTTTATAAGTTAGTTTGGTTTAGAGGTTTCTCTATCCTAGAGAAACCTTTGATAAATCATTGGTAATAACCGGAAAGACCTAAGAATTTTTGTATGTTCATTTGAGTCGTAGATGTTACATAATCTTTGCTTGACTCAATCTTGGCGGAATCAACGTGAATGTCCTGACTATCAACACGTGGCCAAGAAATTGCACTTTTGGGATCCAGAATTCACACTTAGAGAATTCGGCGTACAATTCCTTATTCTTAAGCAATCCTAAGATAAGCCTAAGGTGTTCCTCGTACTCCTTGTTTTTGCTTGAGCAAATCAAGATATCATCGATGAATACTATCAAAACTTATCTAAGTACGGTTTGCACACTCGATTCATGAGATCCATGATGTGTTGATCAAACCAAATGGCATGACCTGAAACTTGAATTGTTCATAACGGGTCCTAAATGCAGTCTTAGAATATCTTTTTCTCAAACTCTAATTAGTGGTCACTAGTCCTTAGGTCTATTTTCGAGTAAATGCTAGATCCTCATAGTTGATCAAAATGATCACCTATACTAGGTAATGGTAACGGTTCTTTACGGTTAGTTTGTTCAATTCTCAGTTGTCGGTGTACATCCTGAAGGATCCATCCTTCATTTTGACTAACAATATCAGAGCTCCCCAAGGTGAGGAACTCGGTCTTATAAATCCTTTTGAGTATACAACATACTATGCCAAAGACGGTAAACTCTCTTTCTCTCAAGACATAACATGCCTCCGAGTCTCAAGTTATCCCGCTCCAACATATCAATCCAATCAAACAAATCTGCTTACTAGCAACTATCAATGCATATCTATCACTCCTATTGCTTCGAATCGTTAAAGTTTCATCATCCAAAGATATACGAACAATCTTTTTATCACAAATAATCATGGCGTGGTACCTTATCAACCAATTCACACCAATGATAACGTTGAAACTACCAGGTTCTATGGGTATTAAGTCTATCTTGAATAGATGATTCAGAAAACTCAGTATACAATCTCAAATGATAGTACAAACGTCTAGATTCATTCCGTCGGCTAACTCAACAGGGTATTTAGTGTCTAAGGTAGATGGGACGATGCCACTTAAAGATCCAACCTCAGCGGAGGTGAGGCTTCTATCAACTAGGTTCCATGCACTTGCAATAATTATGTCCTTTTCTTTAACTTGAGGTCCATCAAAAGTTTGTCGGCACATGAATTTTATAATTTACGTGATTCTAACTCACAAAAAGGTAAGTATATTGAAGGTAATCTCCTAGTTCTCTTGGTTATAATCTAATTAGAGTGATAAGTCTGTTACATAAGTTTTTATAACCCATAATCATCGTGACTACGAGGTGTAGGATTCGGTCTCTCGGCTAAAGGTATGGTGTTTCTATATGCTAAGGTTTGAGAAAAATTTGCTTAGTTATGACGCTTACGAATATGAATACGAATACACATGACTGACATGACTCACGAATACGCACGCAAAATATTAATAAAGCATGAGTTCGATATAATCCCGTTGACAATGTAGAGAAAAGAAAGAGAATAAAAATGGAAAGTAAGGGTAAATTGACAAAATTTTATGGTGACTATTCCCAGCATACCATGGTCCTTCCTGAGTTATACATAGGTGATCAGGCTATGTGTAATTAAGGACTAACGATGCAATGTTCATTTCGTCAAAACTAGTGTTATGTTTCTCAAAGTTACATGGTATATACAATATGGTTTATAAGATAGCAAAACAGTTCGTAAAAACAAAGACAAGATAATTTATATAGCGACACAAAACATTTTGTAAAGTAACGTAAAATAGCTTAAGAGGTGATATCAAAATAGTTTATGAGAAAGTCACTTGACGGTTTATAACGTAACAGTAAGGGGGTTCATAATATGGTATCAAATAGTTTACAAGTTGACAACCTAAAAATTTATAAAGTGACAACGTAATAGTTTGTAGAAGACACGAAGTAGTTCATAAGATGATGACGACATAGTTTATAATTTGACAGTGAAATAGTTTTTAAAACGACAACGAATTAATTCATGAGGTGACAATGAAACGGTTTGTAAAATGACTGCAAAGTAGTTTATAATAGGGTAGCAAACGGGTTTATAAATAACTTCAAAATAGGTTATAAGATGGAAACAAATTAGTTCATTAAATGATAGCCAGATAAGCTATAAGGTAATAGTAGGACAATTATAGGAGATTAACAAAACAATTTATAGAATGATATCAAAATAGTTTATAAGGTGTTAGCGAAATGGTTTATAAAATAGTGGTAAAAGAGTTTATAAACGACGACAAAATGGGTTAAAAGATAAAGACAAGTTAGTTTGAAAAGTGATTGTGAAAGTAGTTATGAGATGGCACAAGAACAGTTTATAAAACAACGGTGAAACAGTTTATGTTAATGAAGTAGTTTATAAGATTCCCACAAAAATGGTTTATAGGATGACAGGAAAACGGTTTAGATAAAATACTAGCAGAATGGTTTATAAGATAATAACAAAATGGTTTAGAAGGTGCTAGTGGAACGTCTTATATTAATGATAGCAAAATGGTTTATAGGGTGACGACGTAACAGTTTATAAGATGGTAACAAAATGCTTTTATCGAATGGTAGTAAAATGGTTCATATGCTGTCAGCAAAATGATTCACAGACTAATGGTAAAGTAGTTTATAAAATGTCTCTATAAAATAGTTTATGAGATGATGCTAGAATGGTTTATAAATGATAGTGAAATGGTTTATAAGGTGTTGAAATAAACAAGAAGCTATGAGCTAAACGGTTTGTAAGTTAGCGGTAAAATAGTTTATAACGCGACAACTACTATGTTTATAAGACGACACTAAAATATTTCATAGGATAACATCCAATTAGTTTTATAACGACACTAAAATAGTTAAGTAGTTATGAGATGGCACTAGAACAGTTTATAAAACAACGGTGAAACAGTTTATGTTAATGAAGTAGTTTATAAGATTCCCACAAAAATGGTTTATAGGATGACAGGAAAACGGTTTATATAAAATACTAGCGGAATGGTTTATAAGATAATAGCAAAATGGTTTGGAAGGCGCTAGTGGAACGTCTTATATTAATGATAGCAAAATAGTTTATAGGGTGACGACGTAACAGTTTATAAGATGGTAACAAAATGCTTTTATAGAATGGTAGTAAAATGGTTAATACGTTGTCAGCAAAATGGTTCGCAGACTGATGGTAAAGTAGTTTATAAAATGTCTATAAAATAGTTTATGAGGTGACGCTAGAATGGTTTATAAATGATAGTGAAATGGTTATAAAGGTGTTTGAAATAAACAAGAAGCTATCAGCTAAACGGTTTGTAAGCTGGCGGTAAAATAGTTTATAACGCGACAACTACTATGTTTATAAGACGACACTAAAATAGTTCATAGGATAACGTCCAATTAGTCTATAACAGTAAAGCGGTTTATAAAATAATAGTGAAATGGGTTGTAAGACGGTAATATATTTGAGGAGTATCTTACATAAATTATTTGAGAATTGAAGTGTAACTAACGAAATTGCCATGAGCACAAATGAATCAGAGGTTAGAAACATCCTTCAATACAACTAAATTTATAGGGAAGTATAGTGTAAAACTCTTAGGGGTTACGATCTAAGGTCTTTTTGTGTTCTACTAGGTCACGATAGGAAATCTCTCTTTAAGTATCAACATTATCTCTAACGACCTTGGAGTTCTCGCGAGCTTCTACTTTCCAAATATGGTTCCACGGTTCGGATTTGGACAAGTCCACTCTTGTATTGTCTCTGATTTCCACACCACTTAATAGGTATTTAGGTTTTAATTTGCCATGCGCCTCTAAGTTGTTATTAAAATGGGTGTCCTACAATCTCTACTCTTCGTATGGCCAACTCTCTTGTAGTTATTGCACTCCACAGTGCACGGTTCAGTGAGGCGCAACTTACGTTCGTTGTAGAAGGGTAACTTTTCTACATATCCAATTTTGTTATTTGGTCTAGCAGTGTAAGCTCTCGCGACCTTTTGTCGTTTATCTTGTTGTTGGCATTCCTTGCCACCTTGACTTTCTAACGTACATCATGAGCCACACGGGCTTGCCTCATAAACAACAATAGCTTTATGAATTAGCAATTAATTGGGTTATAATACACATGATCTCGCGGACTTGTTCCTGGTCCTTGTTGCCGTCATTCTCTTCAATGAAACTAAAATAAAAGAAAAAATAAATAAGTTCGGTCTGAATGAACTCGGTTTTAAAAAGTGGAATGTTACGAGGTGACGGGTTAAAGTCATGTTTAACTTAATCGGCATGTTTCTAGATGACGGTATGAGACGACGTAGGAGAAACAAAAGTATGGATCGGTGCACGTCATTCTCTTCAAATGAAAATAAATAAAGAAAATACAATTAAGTCCGGTTCTGAAAGTCGCGTTTCTAAAAGTGGAATGTTACGAAGTGACGGGTTAAAGTCATGTTTGACTTAATCGGCATGTTTCTAGATGACGGTATGAGACGACGTAGGAGAAATAAAAGTATGGGACGGGTGCTCAACTCGCATTCGAGTTCGGACAGTAAGATAACGTAGGGTCGGAAGACTGTTACAAGTTTTGGTGTTATATAAAATAGTATAATGTAAATTTATGAAATAGTTCTAATGACCATCGTATCACTCACGATGTCTTGAGAAACGTTTAGAGACCATTGTGCAACTCACAATGTCCTAGGGGAAAGGTCTATTATTTATATAAATAACTTTTGTATAAAACCAACGAGAAAATTTACGTAAGGCAAAATAAACGTAATAATAATTATAGGAATGTATTATACGTTAATACTCGTTTTACTTATCAATAGTAATATATACGTACAGCAAGTAATCACCATGGATCACATAATGGTTATAGACCTGATCTAGATTTCTACATGGTACTTATAAACTATGCTCTGGATACCAATCTCCTCACACCCAAAATCAGGTTTAAAACATTAATGTTGAGGCTTTATGGTCTAATCGGCCCTGGATGGAAAAAAGTGTCTTGGGGGCGTCACTTCATAATACACATCACACAAGGATACAAAGAATTGACCTCTCAAGGTAAGTTGAAAATCCAACATCGTTGCATTAATTTAAATATAGTTAAAGTTTGACATAAAATTTAAAGATATATGCGGAAGCGAATAAAGTTTTAGAAATTGAAACGATGTTTAAACAGTTGATAATAGCGTATCTTGAAAATCGGCCCAATGCTTATCGTCAACAAATAGAATGCAAGATTTTCCACAGCTAAAACACATGAGAAAAACATGCTAAATATGGTCAACATAAAGTTTGAGTGAATTTCATAGGTTTGAATGTAATATTAAAAGTGACCACAAGTTCACAGTGAGCACGTGACAGTTATAAAACAGATACTAATTAATGATAGAAGGTATTTTCTGTTTGCATAAGCTAATTATTCCGATGCCCCCAATTTAAAGGGAAGATTTGATATGCCAAATAATATTTCACGCTAGAGGTGTATTCTGACCAAGATCACCTATTGACAACCGACATGGTATATATCCATTGTCGGGAACTCCGAATCTAGTAAGCGCTACGCACCGGACAGAGATTACATTACTCCCAATAGATTTATTTTACACATTCGCGCTCACTTAACCATATACGGTCCGGTTAAGGCAATGGCGGTTCATGATAATTCGAGCATTAGTTGGTCTATTCATACTTAAGAAACACGTATAGGAAAAGGAAAGTAAAGTAATATGTGTCCTAGTTTGAAAACAAAACATGTTTCTCACCGACAAATCGTAGTAAAGTAAAGTAGTAAATACATTGGGCTCATGAACTCACTCCTTAGCAAAATGAGCAAATGATAATCACGCAAGTAAATTGATGATATAGAAATCTAGCCGCGACCTAGAATAATAATGTGTCTCAGAAACACAGAAAGTATGCCAAGAATTGCACAATATGTTCATCACCAAAATACATCCATGTGTGTTTGCTTTAGTTTGATTATCAATATCATGACGAAATAAAATCATTAGTTTCCGTTAAGTTTCGGCGTTTAACGCCAAAATTACCATTTTAGAAAGTTTCTATTTTTAGGAATAGTTTTTAGTTTCGGGACGTGTAAGTAGAGGTGAATTGTAGCGTCCACATATATTATTATAGTTTCCATATTTTCTCAAAAAAGCACTAAACTAGGCCCTAGATCGCTTTGATACTTTTGTGTCCGGTTTCGCTAGCTTTTACCAAACTTACTATTTTAGTAACTTTACGCTTTTCCTAAAATACAGTTATAGTCGTCCTTTTAAATTGATACTAATTAATAGGTATTGTGTTAATATATGTTTCGTTGTGTTTAGAAAGTCCAAAAAATGTCCGAAAGTGTTTCGAAAATTATTTTACTAGTCACATAAGCAACTCTTTACAACCGGTTTTTGTCCAAAAAATGTTTCAAGTTTTATTTGCGCTTATAACTTGGTCGTTTTAATTTCAATTTTAATGTGCGATATATGAAAAAACTATCTATTCGAACGAGCTCTCCAAAAAACACATTTTAGGTCGACCAAAACCTCAAAACAAATTTGGGACAGCAAGCACTTTTTGCCAAAAACGCAACCAAAATCCACCCAAACTTCACAATAGTGTCTAATCTAGCCTAATCTCTATTCACAACTAATCCATAACAAAACCACACCTAAATCTAACATAATCCCTTCATTTTTATTTTTGCAACACTCATTCAACTCTCATCTCACCAAGAACATAATATTTAACTAGTGAAACAAAGTAGTATCATTATTTATGAAATCTTGTCTTTAAAATCTTTTAAAAAAATAAAACACAACGTATGGATGTATGAATCTTGAACATGTAAGAAAGAACAAAAGTAGATCTCAAGAAAATATTCAAGGTACTTACAAGAAGGAAGAACAAGAAGCAATAATACAAGATCTATACCTAAAATCACTAGATTTTGAAAAATCCTAAATAATAACCAAACCCTTAATTTGTAGATCTTGAAGAAAACCCTTAAATCAAAGAACCAATACTTCAAAACACCTTAAGTAACCTTAGAAATGAACTTAAAATGAGTGGATCTTGATAGAAATTAAAACTATGGAAAGTATATGTATGTATGTGTGTGCCGTGAGCAAGAGGAGAGAAAAAGAGAGAGAGATGAGTGATTTTTGAGGCTATGAAATAAGAATGAAACCCTAAGTTAGAAGTATGTATGGTATTTATAGGACAAGATTAGGTTAAGGGTTCATGACTAGTCAACCAAGAGTGCAACCAATGGTTAAGTGACCAACACACACCAAAAGTGTCAAGTTTTTGTGTGTGAAGAGGGGGGGGGGGGGGGGGGGGGGGGGGGGGGGGTTCAAGGCACAACAAGCACAAATAAGGGGAGGGGGGTAGGTGGTTCCAGAGGCCTTGATCATTAGCACATAAACAATAAAAGGAAAAAGGTTAGTATAGTTGTGGTCCTATCATGGGTGAATGAGGCCGACAAATAATGTTGTCAAGAATCCACATGAGGTGCATTGAAGAAGACTATAAAGGAGTCACTTTCATGCATGTGATGGTGTTTTATTTTTGAAATTCAAACAAAAGATAAAAGATGCTCTTTGATTTATTTAAGTGTGTGTATGCGTGTTTTTTTAGTAGAGGGAAAGGGATGAATGAACTTTTTAACTTATGGACATGATATGGACGATAACTAAAGTTTACATGAAAATATTTCTGGTTTCCATGGTTTCGTTAGGTCAAAAATGCGAAAAACGAAATTTAAACGTTAAAGCGTAAAAATAACTACCAGGAGTGATCTTAAACTACAAAACACTTAGAAAAGATAAAATAACTCATATAATATCTAAACTAATCAAAATCCGAAGTCGGAAAGCGTCCGATGACGTTTTTCAGATTTACGCGGGTTAACTTCCCAATAAACTGCCAGATTCAAACGTAACGTATAAAAGTAAAATATAATTGTCGAAAAGTTTAAAAATATCGACCTAAAATTTTCGGGGTGTGACATTAGGACTGTTTGAAATGATGTTTTAAAATTGAGGTTCAATACCAATGATATGGCACATGAACTTATTTTTCCAATTGGAGAAATTTTCCACCTTTAGTACAGGAGTGGCATTTAAGCCACCCCTATATTGAAGAGTCTATGGTACTTCTGCTGCCATTTAAGATAGATCTTGATTTTTTTTTAAAAATTAGCAGTTATAAAAACTTTGAAAAAAGGTTTTATAAATCAGCCTGCTCTGATACCACTTCTTGGTCCCTTTTAATGTGATATAAGGTTTATCAAGTTAAACTAATAACATTTCATGGCAAGAAAGTGAGTTTTAAACAGATATATATAAACAATATAAAGAGCAAGTTTAAAACACACAGAAGTAACTTTTCAACGTATAAGTTCTTATTAGAATCAAATAAAGAATCTATGACACACCTTGCTTGCGGAATAGCAAGGTGGTTGAATGACAATTGGGGTTTTTATCTCCTTTGAACTTAAACTCTAACCAAAGTTAAAAGAGCAAGAAAACAAACTACTTATGACTAAACTGAAGCTTCAGCTTTAGTAATACCGTTCAGTTTGTTTAAGAGATAAATGAACTCTTCAATGTGTATCACATTAATTAGAAGAAATAGCATTTACTCTGGGAATCCCTTTCCTTTTATAGGCAAAGGGATTAGGGTTTACAAGTTAACCTAGTACGCATGTCAAGCATCCAATGGGTGGTTGAGATACCATTTAATATAGACGTGCTCCAAAGTACTAGGTACAGTCCTTTAAGGAAAAGTTGTTGTACATCTATACCAACACTAGAAGTAGTCTTTCTCAAAGAGATTGCTTTATTCCTTTTGACATAAAGAAATCTTTTTCCCGCCTTGTAAATCTTCTAGAGGTGAAACAAAGTTTCAAAATTCTGTTAAGGAGATAGACAACGTTCAGCTTGGAATTGTCAACCAAGATGAACTGAAGCTCTTTACATAGTCCTTCTTCAGAATCTGATCCGCTACATAAGCTGAAGTAAAGATACTTCTCAATCTTCTAAGGACCTGAAGAGCTGACGATGAAGAACCTTCAGTGACTCAAACTAAAAGACTTCAGCTTTAGTAAAACTTAGGGGATTTTAAGTTTAAATCTTTTGAGAGACTGAAGGGCTCAAGAACTGAACCCAACAACAAGATATGAAGTAATCAGAACTATTCAGAAAACGGATAACGTGTGGGTTATTCTAAGGACTTATAAAATAATAACGTATGTTTTAACATCAAAACTTGATAAAACTAAACAAATTTGACTTTTACAAGATCACATTTGACTTACATATAAAACACAAACACGTTCGAGTGATGAGAACCTTATAAAAATCGCATATGCATCTTTCGCTATTAATAACTAGCACTTAAATCACTATATTCCAACTAGGTCGCGTTAGGACATTCAAGCTCATCTTTTACTTGTTAATTTATTTCGATTCACCGCTCGGATTAAGGTGAGTCTTCGTAACCCCTCTTTTACTTATGTTTTCCTAGGGGAAAATGATACTCAAACGTTATTTTAATTGTTTTTATACTGTGATAAACTTTTCTTTTGGACATTATGTGAGTTATATTGCTATATGTGTGAATTGTACCTAAATTATGGAAGTAAATAATCTCAGGAAGAGCCACCCATTTCATCTAGGTAGGGCGCCAATATACCTTTGGGAGGATACACCCACGTTATTCAGTTTTATTATGTGATTGTTGTTATGTGATTATCATTATGTAAATTGACATTATGTGAATTATTATTGGGTGATGATACTGAATGCCATATATGCATATCTTCTCGCTCTTGTCCTACTTAAACTATATGCACATCAAGTGGGTCTTTTACTTAAACCTACGAGCTCACCAAAATTGTGTTGACATTTTTGAGTATTCGTTTTTTAGGTAACCAAGTTATTATGCCTAAGGAGGAGTAGAGGACCCCCTACATTGTTTAGAGAGAGACTTATGGCGTAACCTTATGGGTCACTTATCCCATGTGTTCCTGCATCTCTATCTTTATGTTTAGGATGTTTACCTGGCTTTATTTGTACTTGTCCTGGGTTGTGAGATATATTTGACTATGTTGTCGTGGTATTGACTATCTACGACATAGGTCTCTGCTTATGTTGGTTGTCATCATGACACATTCATGTTAATATTTCATTTAGTGATTCTCTATTTTCTTATATCAATGTGTTATGACAATCCTGTCTGTTACACCTCCTGTTTCTGCCTTAGACGAGGTGTGAAAGATTGGTATCAGAGTTAATGGTTATAGAGAACTAGGTGGTTTGCCCTAGACTATAACCCATGAAGCTTTATATAGCTTGCATGATAGGACCTTGATGTGTCTCATGACTACTAGTTTTAAATTTATAACATGATTTATCGAAATAAGCTAAGAACAAACGGGCAAGTATGACCCTTTTGTATGTAGTTAGTTTGTTGTGATAAGCCGAGGTCGTTCACTAGGATTTGGGTATTTTCGATTGTGAAGAATCTAAGTAATAAACGATACGAAATTGGTAAAATGAATGTCACAAGCTAAGATACCATAAAAGCAATAAATAAGAGCATGACAATAAAGATTAAGCAAATTCAATAAGTAAAAGACAACACTTGTTTGGATTAGTTCATAATACTTGGATTGTTCATATGAAGATGGTTTTGACAAATTAATTACAAGTTAAGAATATTATGGTGACAAATTCCAAACCAACCAATTCACGATTATGTTTATTTAACAAATTCAATTCGTGGTTCATTTCACAAATTCATTAACAATCATACTCAAGTTTCTTTAGCATAATCAAGCCACTAAAGAAATGGTTAATAAAATATATAATCATCCATAGACAAAATGATTATAATTAGTTAATTGATGAAAACCATTTCGACCTATGAAATCACCAACAACTAACCAAGCATGATAAGCAATTGATACAAAACTCAAGCACAAATGGATCTTAAACATAACATGAAATTGATCAAAACCATAATCAAACATAAACAGTCCTCATATAATAAACGTCATCCAAACAAGTGTATAAAGTACTACTCAATGATTAATTCAACCAAACACAAAGGTTAAACAATCATCACAATCATAAACATCATGAAAGCAACAAGATATTACCAAAGTCGGATTACAATAGGTAGTGGAAGATTTAGAGCAACCTTCAAGCCTCCAATCGACTACAAGCTTCGTACCAACTAGAAAATGGTTCCCAACACCTTCTTTGATGTTCTTGAGCACCACTTCTAGAAATGGCAGAGGTTTTAAGGTCTTTTGGGAGAGAAATGATGGTGGAAATTTGTTCTTAGGGTGCAAGGAGAATGTTTGATGGTATAGAGAAGAGAAAATGATGATTTGATGATGTAAAACAATGACCAATGTCTCCTATTTATACTTGAACAAGCCCTTGGCCACCAAGCATAAAACTTAGGCACAAAGGGTCCTAAAATGCCAGGAAAGGGATTCTAGAATGAACTTGATCGTTCTCCACTAAGTTGGTACATAAACAAGCATTAATGATACTTGGGGACCAATCTGAGGGGTTTAGCCGGCGGCTAGAAATGTTGGCTGGCGGCTGACGTGGCCAGCAACTGACTTCTCTGGCCTGCGGCTGGCTCAGCCTAAGGCTAGATTTGGCGGCCTTGGGCCGTGAGCAGATTTTAGTCCAAAAATGGTCAACATCAAACTTGTAGCTTTATCTTTTTTTGTTTCCACTTTTTCCGTTTTGTGCATTATTTTTGAGTCTTTAGACCACTAACTTGATTACTTTATCTTTACGAATATTCTTCACGAGACTTGAATTTGTCGGAAATTCTTCGTACTTGTATAAAAACTTTGTTTTTACTTCTTTTTCGTTATTTTTCCTCGTTTTCCTGTACTTGGCTACAAATATACTTGCAAACACACTTTGATACAATTAAGTAACAAAACCATAGATAAGTAGCCAAATAACTTATACAAAAGTACGGATAACGCTCCTAAAAACATAGTCAATTTGAGCGTTATTAGATTCCCCCACACTTAAACTTTGCTTGCCCTCAAGCAAATATGAAATTAAAGAAAAAAAATCTACATGGGGCACAAGAATGATTAGAAAAATGTGATGCAAATCTACCAAGTATGAGATAAGATCCATCGTTTTAAGCTTTTGGTGAAAACCGAGATGTTTGACAATACCCAAAGGTTTTCTTGCTTGATAAACATTTTTAACCTCACAAAAAATGAATGAAGTATAATTCACTTAACACTCATTTTATTTATTTAGTGGTGGAGTATATAAGAGAATTCATACTCAAATCTCAGTCGTGACCAAATTTATTACCATAGGCTTGTACAAGAAACAAAACTCCACCGACGTGGCATAAGCACCAAGTGTACACATCTAAAGAGGTCTTTTATTGGATTGTAACATCTAAGCTTCAGGTGAATAAAGGGTATGGATAAGGCATGGGATGTTTTATTAGTGGGTGAATTACGAGAACATATAAGTCAAAAGTCTAAAAACTAATGTTACTAGTCACCGAACAAACCAAAATCCCAAAAATAATTATAGTTACAAACTTTCTTCAATCACATATCGATCATCACATAAGTATATCACGTCTTAGCACATTGGCTAATCGATATCTCAAATACTTCATCTTTCTTCATCTTCATAAATAATATAGCACATAGGCTATAATTGTCATCATACATATTTCTTTGATCTTTTTTTTCGATGACTTATTCATTTTTTTCATCTTTTTTCATTTCTTTTTCATCTTCTTCTTTTTCATTTTTTTTCAAATGCATCACATCTCCCCCACACTTCGCATAAATATACACCACAAAAATACAAATAAGAAGTTTCAGTCTCTGTCTTTGTCAGAATGGCACACACAAATGGTGAAGTGTAACATAACTACTAATCATCAAAAACTATCCAACGTACCAAGCAACTAGCAACCCACCATTTAGACTTTGACAAAGGGTTAGGCTAAGGTTTAAAGTGTAAATTTTTTTTTTGCTTTTTTTTGTGGATGTAACAAACGAACAGGATGGCTCAACTGGTGGTCTAAGGGTATCTAGCACAAAAAGTGAGTGCTAACAAATGGGTCCATATGGGTGGTTAACTAACCGATGTGGCTAGCAAATGACATTTCGATGTAAACAGAAAGCCACTTGGTTTTATTCCTAAGTTGCCTCTTTATCACGCACATACACTTATATCACACGAGTGTGATCTCAATGCGGCCTGGTAATGATTTACAAGTACAAGTTCTAGAATAAATAAAATCACCGGCACACTCATAGCAAAAAGATCAAGCATAAAAGATGTATGCTATATGAAATAGGCTCATATCCTCACAATTTAGTGAAAAGGGCTATAATATGCGCTAGCAAATATCATCGATCTCAGAATAGACTGCAATATTAATTGGGACACATCTCAAATTTTTTAAAATTTACCGTATTTCACCAGTGGATTAATCCAGTTGTTCTAATATATGAACCTAAAAGCGTGAAAACAACTAGATCACAAGGGCAAACAAGTACACATACAAATTTTAAATTGGCCTAAAAGTTAGGAATATTAAAACCGGTTTCGTTTTTCCACTATTACTTTCCCCCAAACTTAAGTTTTGGATTGGCCTTAATGTGAACAATAAAATTCAAAGTATGAAAATAGGGAAATAAGAGTAAGAAAAAAAATTATTGGGCAAAAGAAATCACGATCAAACTCCATATGATAAATGCTACGCAAAAGCGCATAAGCTTGTGAGATCAATAGATTTCTTCTCTAAGCATCCGTACACACTCGAAAGTCACAACCAATCCCATCTTCCATTACCAGCTGTAATTATTCACACAAAAACAAAACAAACAAACATACTACAAACAATAATATATTAAATATTACGAGCATGTAACACCCCCACACTTAAGATTTGACAAGCTAAAAACCAACTTTTAAAAAGGGTGTACATATTTATTCAAAATAGAAATTAAAAAAAACAAACAATTAAAAGAGACTCGGGTTGCCTCCTGAGAAGCGCTTAATTTATTTATGAGCCATTAGCTAGACTCTTCCCCAAGATTAGAATTCTTTGATGATACGGTTCAAGTGGGGAATTTCCGTTGGGTGCCATAGATAGTGATAAACATTTTCGTTATGAGGAGCCACTTTTACATTCAACTTCCATTTTTTGTTGGGTTCCTTGGACACATCATTTTCATTCTTCTCCTTCTTTGTTATCCGTCCAGTTCCAACGCCATCATATGATTTTAACTCCTTGTCACCAACATTATTTATCGATACATCATCTGCAAACGTCTTCGTATTCGCGTATGTGATATTCACCATGTAATCTTTAAGAAAAGGTGATACGGTTGGAGAGTTAGAATTAATTGGTTTCGGGTTTGGCATGGTTGGAATTAGCGTAATCTCATCCTCCTTGATAAATTTGACATCACCTTTATCGTTCTCGTTTCGGATCGAGGGTGGTTTGTAGACAAATTCATGTCTTGGTTTAGTATTTGTGATATGAGGAAAGGATTCAGTACACATGTCTTTCTTGTCTAAAAACTTAAATTGCCTCTCTAAATTCTAGATCGTCGCCTGGCGGTTCCTTAATCCTCATTTGATTTTTCACTCCAATTCAACCACCCAGTTCTTCATACGTTCATTTGCTTCTATCTGCCTAGCCATCCATTCTCTCATCATCTCCTCCATTAAGGTTTTGGGAAATTTGAAATATTGTGATAGATGTGGCATTCGGTTTCGTGGTTGGGATTAAGGATAGTGATGATTTTGGTAGAAGTACGGAATATTGGAATTTTGGTCGTGATATCCTCTGTGTTGTCCTTGGACATAATTCACTTCCATGGGATCACAAATCGATGTGTCATCCTCCATGTAGATCCAGGGCCGGTCCTGACATTTTTGATGCCCTGGGCAAGATGTTCAAAAAATGCCCCCACTAAATGTTACAAACAAATATTGGTATATAAACTTGTTAAGACTAGGAAAAATATATACCTAATGAAACTTAAATAATGTCAAAATTAGGTAACATTTAATTCAAATTAAAATACATTTTTTTAGACCCGTATATCTTTAAACACTAACAGTACGTAGATTATCCTATCTCTATTACTTATAAAGAGTGTACTTTTTTTTGTAAAAATTTAATCTTGAAACTTAAATTAATTTAGTTTATCTAAATTACTTTAAATTCCCTTTAAGACACTTTAAGCTTGATAAATTCTAAATTTGACAACTTTTCAAAAACACACATTAAATTAAATTAAAAAAAAGACGCTTTGTATTTCGAAAAACACACATTTTTCATCAAGTGTCAAGTCAGAATCATGATTTCACAAGCATAATTATTTGCCATTATATACCATCTCTTTGCGCAAAACTCGTCTAGTTAGATTTAAAGTTTATTGGCCGTAAATGTTTAGAAATATTAACAAGTAAAATGAGAAAAGAATACTACTCATAAAACTTAAAAGTCTATAAAACCAAAAGGGAATATAGTGAAAAATAAAAGAAAATGAAATAAAATTAATTTAAATTATCATTCCTTATATCAATAACACGTGCCGATCAAAATAAAATGTACTCCCTTTTTACTACCCACTCGCACAACCAATCACAAAAGAGAACTTTATTTGTCTTCATCTTCTTTATAATTTGCAGCGCCTATTCTTTTTTTCGGAGATTATGACATCTTTTTCCGACAAAATGTTTATTGAAACTGAATCACTTGTTTCTGTTTTGCTTTATCATCACAACACCATCATCAGTTGATCATATAAAACTGTTTAACAATACCAAAAATTTGATGCCCCTACTCGTTTGATGCCTTGGGCGGTCGCCCAGCCCGCCCACCCCCAGGGCCGGCCCTGTGTAGATCTGTGAAGCGTGGTTGTCTCTACGACCGTCTCGCATCTCTTTGAGCTCTTTCCTTATGTTCAAGAATTCGGAATCGATTT
>BQNB010036275.1:0-50256 GCA_026074375.1 Tanacetum coccineum
ATGGAGGTGCTTGCTAGGCTGCTTGGTGATGTCATGGTGAGGTCATGGAGGTGCTAGGATGGGTGCTTGGGTTTAAAATGGGTCAAAAAGGAAGAAAAGGTGTATCGGGTTGGATTAGGGTTCAGTTAGGGTTTTTAGGGTTTAATTTTATGTTAAGGTTAGGGTTTAAGATAGATTAAGGTTTAGGATTAGTTTTAGGATTATGGTTTAGTGTTTAGGATTAGGGTTTATGGCTTAGGATTAGGTTTTAGGGTTTAGTTTTAAGATTAAAGTAAAATTAGGGTTTAAGGTTTTGTTTTAGGGTTTTAGGGTTTTAGATTAGGGTTTAGGATGATTTAGGGTTTAGGTTTAGGGTTTAGAAGTTGTACATTGTGTATAGTATCTTGTACTAAAGAGATGGTATGAAATTTAGAATGAAAACGGTGGTAAAATGGCTATTTTGAAGGTCATGCTTAATGGACTTGTACATTATGTTTAAATTACTTATACCTTGTTTAGGAGGGAAAATGTTATTCAAATGTTATGCTATGATACGTGTACACATGCCTTGAATACTTGTACATTCATCTTATATGTATACATTACATATAATTAGGGTTTTGATATAAACGTTTAATGTTTAAAGCTTGTTTTTATATAACGTTGACCAATGGATAACATTTTTAGTAAAAATAATATTAGAGCATAGACTTGACATATTAGAATGTTTACATGATATAAACATAGATATAGATGGCGTAGGTAGGTTGTGTGAGCTCGTTAACTTTAGTTAGGTAAACCATGTTATATAATGAAATAAAGCGAAAAATTTTCTTGTAAAAAGGGATAGTACATTGCATCTAATTTAATAGATAGATATTTACATTGATGAAAATTGCGGGTTGTTTTAGTCCCCCATTCTTACAGAAATCTCGTCTCAAGATTTAATTGGACTTTGAAGTGATGTTGGAAAACAGATGTGGATATTTGGCACGAATTTCATCTTCGCGTTCCCACGTAAATTATGGTCCCTCTTTTTCGAGTTCTATCATACTTTGACTATAGGAATACGACTTTGTCTTAGTTGCTTGATTTCTCGATCCATAACTTCCACTGGTTCTTCCACAAGGTTGAGTTTGTCATCGAGTCGAAGCTCTTTCATTGGAATGACGAGAGATTCGTCAGATAGGCATTTCTTTAGATTAGAAATGTGGAAAGTATTGTGGACATTTCTGAGTTCTTCCGGAAGCTCAAGTTTATATGCCACTGGGCCAATCCGTTTAAGGATTTTGAATATTCCAATGTACCGAGGGTTAAGCTTTCCTTGCTTTCCAAAATGAATGACACCTTTACGAGGTGATACTTTTAACATAACACGATCTCCAACTTGTAATTCTAAAGGTTTTCGCCTGATATTAGCGTTACTTCTTTGCTGATCTCTTGCAGCTTGCAGGCATTGTCGAATTTGCACTATCTTCTCAGTGCTTTCATGAATTATTTCTGGTCCCGTGAGTTGAACATCTCTAACTTCGGCCCAGCAAACAGGTGATCTGCACTTACGACCATAAAGTGCTTCAAACAGCGCTGCCTTAATACAGGCATGGTAACTGTTATTGTAAGAGAATTCCACCAATGGTAAGTATCTTTCCCATCCTTTTCCAAAGTCTATGACACATGCTCGAAGCATGTCTTCGAGTGTTTGGATGCTTCTTTCACTTTGTCCATCAGTTTCAAGATGATATGCCGTACTCATGTCTAATTGAGTACCCGAGGTACTTTGTAATGATTGCCAGAATCTGGATGTGAAATGACTGTCATGATCCGAGATAATGGATATTGGCACACCATGCCGGGAGACTATTTATTTGATCTACAACCTTGTAAGGGTTTCCATACTATATGTCTCTCGGGTAGGGATGAAATGTGCGGATTTGGTAAGGCGATCGACAATGACCTAAATTGTGTCATGTTCGTTTGATGTTTTGGGAAGTTTTGTGACGAAGTCCATTGTTATTCTTTCCTATTTCCACATAGGAATCTCCGGTTGTACCAGTAAGCCGGATGGATTCTGACATTCCGCCTTAACTCTAAAACATGTCAAACATTTGCCAACATATTCAACGATGATTGCCTTCATGTTAGGCCACCAATAGAGTTTCTTTAAATCTTGGTACATTTTGTCAGAACCTGGGTGAATGGAATATTTTGATTTATAAGACTCATGCATGATCAAGTTTCTCAATCCACCGAAGAGTGGTAACCAACTTCGATTTTTGATACAACGAGTTCCATCAAGACATATTTCAAATGATTTGTCCATTCCTCGTAGGTTTTCGACTTTGATGTTTTCTTCTTTGATTGCCTCAGTTTGAGCTTCGACGATTTGTGTTGGTAATTTTGGGTGAATGGTCATAACTTATGATCTAACTCGGTGTGGTTTGTTTTGTTCCTTCCGGCTTAAGGCATCTGCTACGACATTTGCCTTTCCAAGATGATAGCGGATTTCACAATCGTAATCTGCAAGCATTTCTAGCCAACGGCGTTGCCTCATGTTCAACTCTTTCTGATGAAGAATATGTTGAAGGCTTTTGTGATCAGTGAACACTGTACACTTTGTACCGTATAGATAGTGTCTCCAGATTTTATGAGGGAATACTACTGCTCCTAATTCGAGATCATGAGTGGTGTAGTTTTCTTCGTGAGGCTTGAGTTGTCGGGATGCATATGCAATAACTTTTTCTTTTTGCATTAATACTGCTCCCAGACCTTGAAGAGATGCATCACAGTAAATGACAGTTTCATTCGTATATTAACTTTAGGGGAAGTTCGTGCTTATTGGGTTTTGTCATTATCAACTAGGGGAAGACTGTTGGGAATTATATTTTGAGTTGATAAGATAAAACACGAATGAAACAAGATGGAAACATAAAGGACCAAAGTTGTAGTCAAAGAATACTACAAAAGATAAGAATTGAAGATTTAGTCAAAGATAATGATTGAATAACAAATTGGTCAAAGATAATTAATTTTATCATTATGAATAACTAATTCGTCAAGGATAATTAATTTTATCATTATTATCATTATTAGTTTCCATGTAAACCTTGACTCCTTATACTATAAAAGGAGGTATAAGGTATGTAGTTTAATAATCCATCATAGTTAGATCTCTCCCAATGAGAGTCTAATAGTTAGTAGTTAGTTTATTAGATAGTTAGTGTAGCCTCAAGGATTGTAGATCCTTGTTACAGTTTGTAACCATTTATTCTGATCAAATTAATGGAGGCTTGAATGTTTAGTAGTAAAACCTTGTTGAATAGCATTATTGTTCTTATTATTCTGCTGCGTGTTAATGTTATTCGTAAAACTAATCCTAGATGGGCTAAACGATTCTTATGAATTGGTATCAGAGCTGGTTGCTCTTGATATCTAGGATCTACAAGGTATATATCTTTTTGGTTTTTGGATGGATTTGGATCTCGGACAGAACTATTTTTCAAATAGTTTATTCTTATTGATTTTATGGCTCGTTTTTGGAGATTTATTAAAGATGTAATTACGAAGACGGTTGATTATCACTCATTTGATGTTATAGTTGAGTTTCACATATGCGTGTTCTTATTATATCTTAAACGGCGTACAACGTTTAATGATAACTTGTTCGTACTTTTAATGATGTGACGAAGACTTAACATATCTAGCAATGACGGTTTTGCTATCACTTAAAAGAGTTACGTTATTGTGCTCAGTGTCTCATTTTATAGGATAAATGAGGATTTTGTCAAGAGATTGAGGTCTACTCTCGAAGAAGAAGGGTGAGTTTCTTTATCATGTGGATAGTACAAGACATAAGACACAAGTTTGGGATATTCAACTTCTTCATCAAATTCGTTATACTCTGTTTTCTTCATCAGTGATCACTACATAGAGCCTACTGAGTTCGAGATTCAAGAGATGGTTAGCATACTTTCAGGGGAAGCTTATTGTTAACATGTTTAACCATCTACATGTACCACTTAAGGGGAAGTGTTCACAAGTTGCTTATCTACAGATGACCCCTATTGGATGATTACAAAAAGGGGAAGAAGATTCGTGATTTGCAGCTTATTATTTTATGTGGTGGCATGTTCAAGGAGATCTTAAGTCAAGGGGAAGCTTTGAAGATTGTTAAAACACGAATGAAAAAAGATGGGTAAACATAAAGGAGCATGCTGTACGTTCATCAATGTATCAAGGGTTTCAAGTTTGTACTGCCTAGCTTTGTGAATTCATATTGCCGAAGGAGATCAAAGCAAGATATCATCAATACTGTTGGGACGATGGGCTTAAAAGGTTTAGAGACATCATGGAATAACAGTAGGTTGATTAAGAAGTCATGGGGTTTTGGATGTCTAAAGTTATTATCAAAGAATTAAGGAAGTTCAAGCTTTTTATGAAGGTACTGCTAAAGTTCATGAAGGTACTGATGAAGTTCTTGAAGGTACTGCTCAAGAATATGAAAGTACTGCTGGAGCAAATCTAAGTACTGCTGAGGTATATGAAAGTACTGCTCATTCATTATTCAAGGTACTGCTCCCTATATCAAAGTACTGCTCGTTGTGATCAAAGTACCGCTGAAAAGATCAAAGTACCGCTGAAAAGATCAAAGTACCGCTGCTGTTTGTGAAAGTACCGCTAGTGTTATCCGATTACTTAGAACGTACTGCTTGCTTTATCAGATATCGGGTAATACATGAATTTTGATTTTTGGATGGATTTGGATCTCGAATGCTTCGTTTAAGGGGAAGTTAACGGATTGATTTTTAAATGTTCTTAAACATTTAAAAGGCTCGTTTTTGAGATTATTTGAAGATGTGATTACGAAGACAGTTGATTATCACTCATTTGATGTTGTAGTTGAGTTTCACAGATGCGTGTTCTTATCATACCTTTTAGCAGGAGGTAACTTGTTTGTTTTGTATGGTGACGAAGACTTGCAAAATCTAGGAATGTGTGATTTTTCTTAAGGTGCTCAATGCTCACATTCGCTATCACTTGAAGGAGTTACGTTATTGTACTCAGTGTCTCATTATAGAGAATGAGGATTTTGTCAAGAGATCGCGGTTTGCTTATACATTAGGAGTATGAGCTCAACGTCGTGGATAGTACAAGATATAAGGCACAAGTTTGGGAGATTCTACTTCTTCATCAAATTCGTTATACTCTATTTTCTTCATCAGTGATCACTACATAGAGCCTACTGAGTTCGAGATTCAAGAGATGGTTAGCATACTTTCAGGGGAAGCTTATTGATTAAATGTTTAACCATCTGCAGGTTGCATATCTACTGAAGACCCCTACTTGATTATAACAAAAAGGGGAAGAGGTTTCGTTTCATTCGTATATTAACTTCAGGGGAAGTTCGTGCTTATTGGGTTTTGTCATTATCAACTAGGGGAAGATTGTTGGGAATTATATTTTGAGTTGATAAGACAAAACACGAATGAAACAAGATGGAAACATGAAGGACCAAAGTTGTAGTCAAAGAATACTACAAAAGATAAGAATTAAAAGATTTGGTCAAAGATAATGATTGAATAACTAATTGGTCAAAGATAATTAATTTCATCATTATTATCATTATTAATTGGTCAAAGATAATTAATTTTATCATTATTATCATTATTAGTTTCCATGTAAACCTTGACTCCTTATACTATAAAAGGAGGTCTAAGGTATGTACTTTAGGCATCCATCATAGTTAGATCTCTCCCAATGAGAGTCTAATAGTTAGTTTATGTAATAGTTAGTAGTTAGTTTATAGACGTGTTATAGTCGTCTATATGTATTAGTAGCCTCAAGGATCATAGGATCCATGTTACAGTTAGGTAACGTACTAATAATATTGAGGCATGAACGTTTGGTTAAAACCTTGTTTAATAACTTATTGTTCTTTAATTTTCGCTGCGTATATAAGTTATTTGTAAAACATATCCTAGATGGGCTAAACGATTCTTATCAACTAGGATCTAATCTAATAGTCCGATGGTCCTTTCTGGTTGTTCTTGAGTTCATAGATTACATTCAAAAGACTTTCGTTATCCGCTTGGTGACGAACTTGGATTTCTTCTATGATTTGTTCTAGGTCAGTAATCCTGAAGCGAGCCAGAGAAATCTTGTGGTTATTTCCCATTCGCTTCTTTTGAAGTTTAGTAATTTAAGCAGGAGCTTGTTGGAGTTCAGCTTCTAGATTATCAAAGTCTTGTTGGATAATCACCCGACTTTTTCCAAGACCTTCTATTTTGTCTTCTATGTATTCAATGCGGTCGAGAGAGAGTTCATCTATATGATTCAAGATTCCCTCAATTTGCTCCTCGTGACGTTCTAGACTTGTCTTACGATAACTTTCTCCCATCTCAAACTCTTGAGGTAGGAGAGAAGTAGAGGAAGATGATTGGTCACAGTCTTGTTTCTTAGGTGATAGTAATTCCTTAAGAAGAAAGAATTCTTGAGGATTAAGCATTGATGATTGAGGTATAATAGTTGGAAGTGGAATAGGTAATTCTTTAGCATAAAATGCTTGCAAAACTTTCATGTAGGGATCATCATGAAAAAGCAAAAGAGTTAGTGAAGCTATTGGAACTACACCAAATAAGTTATTTGAAGCGCTAGAATAAGTTTTTCCCAGTGAAGCTGGGACATTGTCCGGGGAAGCTGGAATATAGTCAGGAAAGTTTGAGGAAAAAGCATCCACAACATTGGAAGTAGGATGGTTGGGGGAAGACATTGTTTTGTTAACAACCCAGTGGTAAAATAACATAAGTTATTATTTTTTTATAATAGTATAATAGTTATGTATCTTTATATACTATTTCGAAAGATGTAGCGGCACGGAGGACTTTCTTGTATGGAAAAAAGAAAAGTAGTATAGTTAAGGTTTTAACCTTGTTCTCTATATCCGTGGCTCTTGATACCAATCTATAACACTCTCATTTTTACGGATATCAGCGAAAGCTTAATCTGGGGTATTATTTCATAGTACAACAATCATAATCATAGAAAACGACTCAAAAGAGACGTTTTTAAAAGATAAGTTATCATTCATTTATTCATCAGAGTTTTTACAAAAAGTGAGGTCCCAAAATCTAGTAACAAAAGTTTGAATGATAACAGTTTAGCCATCTTCAAGTTCGTGCCACTCCGTGCCATAAGTTGCTCAATTACCTAAGATAAACATGCTAAAACGTCAACACAAAGGTTGAGTGAAATTCATAGGTTTAAGTAAAGTAGTTTGAATGCAAATAGTGGGTTACGTTGTTATACACCCATAGTTTGTAATAATTGCATGCATGTACAATTATCATAGAAATCATTATTATTGCTTTAAGCTCATGACACCGAAGCCTTGGGATATTCAATAATCACAAGTAATTGCCCCAACGAGTGCCTTTGCCAAACACCCGCATAGTTATTTATAATGAAGTGCGATTGGTTACCGAAAGTATAGGTACACCAACGGGGAGTCCAGTCCCAAATAGATCTATTCACAACATTAGCGCTCACTCCGTAGAGTAATTAACGGTTCATGATAATGAGGACTTAATGGCAAAATTAGTTACTTAGGCAATAATGAACTAGGATAGCATATAGAAAAATACTTGCATTCATGGTTTATAGCATGTATCCCCCTCGCTAGTTTATAAAACATTTAAAAGATTGAAATGCGAGGCTATGAACTCACCTTAATAGTACAAGAAATCTGATTGATGGCAAAAGCATATGAAATGAAAGTAACGGCTTCGTCACACAACCTAGGTAATATGTCAAGTCTTAGTTTGATTGGCTATGTTTTATGTCATAAAGACTTTATGTGATATCATTTTGATTGAAATATTATGGAAATATTATATCATTATTTGGGCTATCATAATTCAGAGGCCATGTAGTATTGTTGATCTAGGATCTAGGCACTTAAATAAATCGTAAACCCAACAAATTCGTCAAAACAAATACCCAAATGGAACCCCTCACATGAAATTCCCTAGTATCGTGATACGATAAGATCTTAATTTTCTTCAAAAGTTAGTCGATGATAAATTACGTTAAATATATAACGTAATTGATTTATAAGGCGTCGATCGATGATTAATTACGATAAATGTGTCGGGTTTTAATAAAATTAAGTTTTATAATATTAATATATATTTTTATAATTTATATAAAAATTTATATAAAAAATATTATATTTTATATTTTAAGTTTGCAAAAATGCCAATATATATCCATGGTTTATAAACTTTTACATGTTTAGTCCTTTATATATAAAGTATATATAATTTAAACCTTGCATGGAAATAATTTACAAATCAAGTCCAAAATGCCATGCAAGCTTATTTTAGGATTCCAAATGATATTTGCAGGTTATAG
Organism: Tanacetum coccineum; assembly: GCA_026074375.1. Classification (NCBI taxonomy): domain Eukaryota; kingdom Viridiplantae; phylum Streptophyta; class Magnoliopsida; order Asterales; family Asteraceae; genus Tanacetum; species Tanacetum coccineum. Next base: position 8,386 of record BQNB010036275.1, read on the forward strand.
CTTATTAGTATAAGCTAAAATAAGATGTTTTAATGTAACGAAAGTTTAGAAAAAGGATTCGTTAGCTAGAAAATCAAAACGGGTCATTTTTAGGGTTTTAATAAAAAACACATGGGTTTGAGGATTCAAAGGATTAAACAAGAGTTCATATATTATATTAAGAGTAATATGAACATTATTTTACAGAATATAAGCTTATGGAACAAGATCTTAAGCTTACTTGAGCTCAAATGGGTCGAAATGGGGTTTTATGATCCGTACGCCTAGAAATGGTTTCAAGACTTCATTTTTCTTGGTTCTTGGCTTCAATTATGAGCTTAGGGACTTCTCTTGATCTTTTATTGCTGCTATGGAAGGGTTAGAATTCCATTTGAGGGTGTGAGATGAGTTGTGTGGGATGAAATGAAAAAGGTGTATGCTTCGTGTATTTATAGGGTGAAAACACCCTTGGTGCCCAAGTTTGCTTAGTGTAGTAGATCTAGGGCTGCTAGGGATGAAAAGGAAGAGCTAGTGATGAGTGTTGAGGTCTAGGAAACTAGCTAAGAGAGGTGGAGGGGTTTTGGGGGTTTCGGCTTAATAAGGGTGACAAAGAGGTGATGTAGCAAGCTTGGTGGCCAAGAGTTGAAAGGGAGGTGCTTGTAAGCTGCTTAGGGAGGTATATAGCTAGTCATAGAGGTGCTTGAGGTGACTAGTTGTTTAAAAGGGTCAAAAAGGAAGAAATAGGTTGTATCGGTTGGATTAAGGGTTCGTTGAGGGTTTTTTAGGGTTTAATTTCAAGTTAGGGTTAGGGTTTAAGATAGATTAAGGTTTAGAATTAGTGTTAGGATTATGGTTTAGTGTTTAGGATTAGGGTTTAGGGCTTAGGATTAGGTTTTAGGGTTTAGTTTTAAGGTTAAAGTGAAATTAGGGTTTAGGGTTTTGTTTTAGGGTTTTAGGGTTTTAGATTAAGGTTTAGGATGATTTAGGGTTTAAGTTTAGGGTTTAGAAGTTGTACATTGTGTACAGTATCTTGTACTAAAGAGATCTTATGAAATTTAGAATGAAAACAGTGGTAAAAAGGCTATTTTGAAGGTCATGCTTAATGGACTTGTACATTGTGTTTAAATGACTTGTACCTTGTTTAAGAGGGAAAATGTTATTCAAATGTTATGCTATGATACATGTACACATGCCTTGAATACTTGTACATTTATCTTATATGTATACATTACATATAATTAGGGTTTTGATATAAACATTTAACGTTTAAAGCTTGTTTTTATATAACGTTGATAAATGGATAACATTTTAGTAAAAATGATATTAGAGCATAGACTTGACATATTAGAATGTTTACATGATATTAACATAGATATAGATGGCATAGGTAGTTGTGTTTGAGGCTCGTAACATATAGTTAGGTAAACCATGTTACATAATGAAATAAAGCAAAAAATTTCCCTGTAAAAGGGATAGTACTTGCAATTCTAATTTAAATAATGGATATTTTATATATGATGAAAATTGCGGGTTGTTATAGACAGTGATGTCCAATTCTTGACCAAAATATTTTTTTCCGTTTTATTTTTCTTTTATCCTCTTAAATATTGAAAACTAAGTAGTTGCCGAATAGTTCTAAGGTAGGTCCCAAAATATATTCTATGTTGCTTCTGAAATATTATTCAGCTAAGATGGTTCCTAGGCACCACCTGGAACACACATATAACTCTGTATGGGTTCCAATCTCTAAGTGTGAGCTTTTCACATTAAATTCACGCTTCTAACATTATATTAGAAGGGAATTGGGTATCTCATAATTAGAAGATTTAATGGACTTTTCATCCTTATTAACGACTTATCCACTATGTCCCTAACGAACCACTTTGTCAAGTGATAAGCTAATGATAGTTTAGGTTCACTATCATAACGCAATAAACATGGTAACATTGACTTTAAAACATAATATCATATGTTTATTAAGAAGTCATTTAACCATTATGTTTATTTAGAACAAGAATACGCAGAATCATGATGCAATAGTTGAATATGTTGTACAATTTTGTAAACTTGATCTCAAGATTTTACATTCACGCTAAACGTGAAAAATCTAACCATGGTCTCCTTGATCAATAAATTCAACTCATATCAATATGTCCTTATAATGCTTACAGAACCATCATTGTATTCTAAACCATAATTCATGGTTTTCACGAGTACATGAGTACTTGATCTACCACAGCCAACATATAATTCGAAATAAGTAAATGATGTTTCCTTTTGCGTATGTCTAGTCTGATTCAAAAAAATTGAATCTGTTACATAAAAGAACTTTACTGAAATTCTATTGATATCGAGCCTTATTTTAGGCCACTTAAGGACAAGTTAAGTGTACAAAAATTTATTCCCTTGCCCTTAGACTATGAAACATTTAAGTTGTTTCATGTATATACATTTCCTTTTGTATTTACCATTGACAGGCTTGAAATTCCCTTACTGAACCAGTTTATCAAATAATATGTTTTTCAAACACACAATTTGTATTTAATTGTATCATCTCAAATAACATTTCAAATATACCAAAGATGTTACAGGCTGCAGTTAGTAATTCCACTAATTTCAATTTAATCAATATGTAAATTAAAGCTTGCCCAAACACATCTCTGGTTGTAAGATTCGATCACCCTACAACGTGGTGACTAGTGCGGAATAAATCCTATCTTTAAGACGAACACACCTCAGCAGATTATGGGTGACAGAAAAGGAAAAGATGCACAAGAATATAACACTGAACATTATACGTTTATTAAGTAAGGAAAGAATGAAGTACAAAACATCTCCCCCCTCACCTCCTTTTATAGAGATGAGGGGGAGAACAAAAAAGTTAGAAAGAATAAAGTATACAACCCTCCCTCCACACCTCCTTTTATAGAGATGAGGGGGAGGATGGACTTGGGCCGTAAAGAAACCCAACAACCCTAATATGGCTATAATTAGAGCTAAATTTACACTAAACCCCATAACCTAATGACTAAAGTGAATACTATAACTAACAATTTCCACCTTAGTGTCACTATTAGTCAATACTGATACGCAACAACTTTGACCTATGCTGGAACCTCAGACCTGGAACAGCCTTTTACCAAGGCACCAGTAGCAATACCTGTTACTAACCTTAGCTCATATCCTGACTTTATCAAGAGTCCTTTTAGCTATATTTCCTTCTTCCAACCCTCAGTAAACGTCATATATCTTGATTCAGTTGTTGACAAAGCCTTCGTGTACTGCAAATTAGCTTTAAAGCTTCCTACGTATCCTAGTATCATCAACTTGTACCCTGTGATTGATCTACTCGTGACAGTGATCGATCTTCCCTTGGCGTAGTCAAAATCCACAAAAACCTGTATGTTTGTTTGTAAACTACGATCAAACCCATCCAAAATATCTACATCGGACGATGCTATGCCAGGTCTCGTGCAGACCACCTGATACTCCTGGCTTCCAACTGCATATATATATATATGACCACTTACCACTGTTTTCAACATTACAATCCCTTGATAGACTATCCTTCAACGACAGTGTGGAGTGCCCTTTCAACAAAGTCTGTACCAACTTTTCATTGTGAATCCTAGACTGTAACACCCTCGGAGTATTACCACTCTAATCCCTGATGATCTCCAAACCAAGTATATTTCCCTTTGCTTTAATCAGCAAACCTTTGGTAACCCAGATCTCAGCCTTGCATCCACAAGAAAAAACCATACTATCTATATAGAGAAATAGATGTATGAACATACCTGGTGCATACTTCCAGTAATAGTCGTGGCTGTCGTCTCTGATTTTCCTGCAACCATTGCTGAGCACATACACATCTGACCGAACATCCATATCTTTTTTTAATCCTGCCTTCCACCTGGAAATCACCTCACAAGCAACTGTATCATTGAAAGTAAATAACTCATGTTCATATATCTTATCTACTATAGCAACTACAAAAGAAGCCTCATTACTGTCTTCTCTATACTCGAATAGTTTATATACTAAGTGTTGCTCCCTATCACGTGCTAACTGATATTCCATCAAATCCTGAGTTTGTACTTCCTGTGAATCATCTACATGATCGACATTCCCATGAGGTTCCACCTCAAATGTATGATCCTCCTGTGGTTTCAACTCAAACTCAACTCCTTGCAACATCTGCATTAAACCCATACCTACACCAGAACCAATGAATGTTTTCTTGTATTCCCTACTCTCATTGAAACCCATATTCCTGTAAAGCACTGCCTTTGAATTAACGCTATCTAACCTCCAAAGCTTATACTTTCATGGTATCTTAGGAATATGCACCCGACCTTAACCGGTTCAAGCATCCCTTGCTCAACACTAGCAAGCCAACCAAAAAACTACAACATGTCTATAGGCTTCTTGAATCCAATCGCTAGTGATGGTGACCTATTCACTAGATGTAGGCCTGGTTGTATCCTCTGCCCAAAAAACCTTGGACAGACCAGACTGAATTAGAAAACAACGTACCTTAGCAAAGAGTGTCATGTTTGTCTCATCAACCAACCCATTCTACTATTGTATCCCTGAAAAACCTCGGCTTAACGATCCCCTTAAGCTCCCTACAGTTCCACCTCAAACCAAACATGTTTTTCATCATGTACTCCATAGACTCCTGTTTCAACACCAGAACCAAGTTGTTTGAAGCCAACTTGTTTAACACTAAGTTGTTTAAACCCAACTTGTTTACAACCAAGTTGCTTTAATCCAACCTGTTTTGAACCTCCATGCTTTTGTACAATATTCCCATCGAGCTTTTTGATATTTAACCTAGTATTCATACTAGCCATTCTTTTAACCCTTTGTTAACTGTTTAACTTTTTGTGAATTTACCTACACAAAACACAATCTAGCAAAATAACCCGTTTGTAAAAACCCTTGCTTTATCGATATAACCCTAAGAATAAACCTTCTTAGAATTAGATCAAATCAAGAAACCCTTCAAAAACAAAACCCTTTCTTACTTAAATATCGACTGAACCACGGGCATAAAACCGTCCAACAAATCAACAACCCTTGAATCAAGAATGTATCCTACAAGTAACCCTTGTCGTACTTTATTTATACAAAATAATTTCTTGTAACCTAAGAAACATTGCAACCTTGACAGGTCTTGGACTTATTCTCCGACTCTTTGTTTATTCTAATAACCTTGTGATATAAACCTTACAAAACCGAATCAAACAAAGTACCTTGTGTGTAACTCTAAAAATAACTTTTATTATTATTATTATTTGAAAACTAACCGCCCTTAAGTCTTCTACACCTTTTCGCGAACCCGGACTATCAAAGAACTCAAGAAACCCTTTACTATCGATACCCACCTGCTACAACCTTGTCGTTCACGAACCTGAATGCTAAGAAATTTGTTGTCGCGAACCTTGTACCCCAAACAGAAGTTACCAAGCTGCTCCTACCTGAAAACCAAACAACAAAGACCTCTTCTTCATCGATCCTAGTTAACCAAAGAACCCGCGAACCTGAGCTCTTGATACCACTTATAAGATTTGATCATCCTACAACCTGGTTACTAGTGCGGAATAAATCCGATCTTGAAGATGAACACACCCCAACAGATTATGTGTGACAGAAAAGGAAAAGATGCACAAGAATATAACCCTCAATATTATATGTTTATTGAGTAAGGAAAGAATAAATACAAAACATCTCCCCCCTCACCTCCTTTTATATAAATGAGGGGGAGAACAAACAGGTTGGAAAGAATAAATTATAAAACCCCTCCCTCCTCACCTCCTTTTATAAAGATGAAGGGGAGGATGGGCTTGGGCAGTAGAGGAACCCAACAACCCTAATATGGCTATAATTAGAGCTAATATTATACTAAACCCCTAACCTATTGACTAAAGTGAATACTATATCTAACACTAGTCAACAAATGGTCATCAATAAACAACTTATCCAACATGCCCATATCAAATAACTCAATAATTTGCAGAGAATTAATGACAATTGTTTGATGAATCTCGCCACAAAGAGAATAGATTTCTCTAAGTAGGCATGAGCCATCATGAACCATATGCATAAAATAAGCAATCAATGGTTTCAAGACCTACAGGAAATTATGCAGAACCTTGTGCCAAGCTTCCTTTATGCATTGCTTTCATGTGTATAAGAGAGTTAAGTTTTCAAGGCAATATATTCATATATCCATGAACCATGCATCACCATAACTCAACAAATATATGATATGTTATTAATAACATAAATGTGATTAATAACATGGGGGAAACTTGTACCCATTACTCTTAATCATTCAAAATCAATGACCTGTTTTTGCTTTCAATCATATATGACACAGAAACAAGTTTTATAAAAATTAATGCTAGTAAAATGGGACAATCTTCTTTTCATGAATAAAGAAGATACCGATGTTTGTCAAAAACATATACATATATATCACACGTATAACATAAAAATCCCATCTTCCTAATATGTAGTATAGTAGTTCATCCAAATGAGATATAATAAAGCCCTCACAAATTATCATGCATGAATGTATCTGAAATACACATTAGACAACAAACAAAATATGCAATAACATTACTATTTTTTTAGGTAAAGGGTTGCCTCGGATAATTTATTACTCAAAAAATAATCCAGTACAATGGATGAGGGTGAATCCCACATCTTAGTCCGTTAGGCAACTTACTTCGTTAAAGGAAAGTACAAATGAAGACTAGACTACAAGAGACTCAAAACATCAAGTAATCTATTTCTTCTTACAACATCGAACCTTGAAATCCAAATTATCACATATATATTGAATATTGTCAGGAATTTCCTGGCCTTTATACATATCATCATTATATGGATCTTAGTCGTAATAAGTATTCCTATAGGTTTTCCTCCATTGTTCTAGCAAGCTATTAGTACCATAACTAACCCCCAATAGTTTTGAAGCCATGAAATTTGACATTTCATTATCAACATGTTCAACTTTATTCTCACTATCATGATCACCCATTCACCTGTATAATCAATCTTTTCCAGAGGGTAATCTTCCAAAAGCACACATTTCCCCACCGACAATTATTGTTCAAACATATTAATCATTTCAACTAAAGGGGTAGAACTTTTCCCTTCCTCTTGCACGCCAGACATAAAAGTGTTTCCCCCAACTTAACTTCCCCAGTAGCTGTGTTATTAACATTTAGAGCCTTGTACTAGTTACTAACTACCTCATGTCGAAGCATTCGTCTTACGTGTCTTATTTGAAGAATTATATGTTGTTGAGAACTTCTTCTTATCAGCACAAGGAGCCGTTTTAGGGTGCGCCTCTTCAGTAAGTTGATTTGCTTTAGGGTGATATATCATTTTTGGCTTCACCGAGACCGGTTTAAAGTTTTTGATGCCTTCATTATTGCCACCTAATGTCTTATTTTTTTACTCCAGTAAAACCATCATCATCAGCCCCAGATGATCCACCTTTGCCTTTATCCACCCTATTTACCACTCGTTTAGAAGCTTTTGGAGAATCATTACCTAAATGACTAAAAATTAAGCACGTACTACAACGAGGAGGTTTGCACTAGTATTTAACTCGAATGGTTTCTTTCGTATATCTTGGTTCATCAAGGTTTGGAACATCCATAACCAAATTATCACTAAAACAATTAGAAGCATCAATTTCAATCAAAATTCTTGCATAACTGCTCCTACAATTCCAAACACATGAAATTAGTATATGAGTCTAGTATCATTGGGTTACCGATTTTTATGGCGATTAAACTTAACCCAATTTATGTATATGCAACCAACGGGACATCATAAAACTTCACCCAAATGGGAGCACGAGACATATCTTCTTTAAGAAGGCTCACATAAGGAGACCATTTATTAAGAAATGTAGGGACTCCACGAATCATCTATGGACCAACTCTAAGTACCGAATCAACACCCTTATATGAGAACTTTAAAAAGAAAAAATATTTCATTATTATTACTTCTTTTAAGCCATATTTTTCCTAGTTGTTATGAACAAACCATTCCATAACAAGAAAAGCAAGCCTTTTACCAATAAAATAACCGTAAAGTGATTTTTCCATTCCATCATTTAGCTCATGACCCAAAGCTAAAGGTAACCAAATGTCAATGTTGGCATCATTAGGTATATCTGCATCAAGTTTATGAAGATTAGCCTTAGTCAAAGACGTAGGCTAACCTTATAGCATAAGATGGGGGAGATTCCTTCATAACAGATTCAAGGCCAACTTCATTAGGATTACCATCATTATTAACCTCAAGAACTTGTCCAATAGCCCCACCATTACCAGTATTCCCATCCTGCAAACCACCATCCTCAGTATTTACCATAACAGCACCACCACTTAATGAAAGAAAATCATATTCCGTACAAGAACCAATGTGAACATCAGTGTCACCCAAGCTATGATGTTTTTCTTTAACACCTCTCCCTCCCTCACCCCCTTTTTCGACTCAAAAAATCACGTTCCATATCCTTCTCATATAAACCCTAAGGAAGCAGTCACAAATCTAAGCTATATTGAGCAGTAAACTCACACAAATCAACCAAGCATGTCTTGTATATCCAATTCGACCCACAATCCTAGAAGGAATGTATATCATATAGCAGCGTTTAATACCAAAAAAATCACAAGAGTAAAAAATGAAACCCTAAACATAGGGTTTTATGCAAAACGAACCACCATAGAAACAATTGCAAACACTCTCAAGAAGATAAAAATGTTAAAGATCAGAGTTGCAAATTAGTGTGGTTTTGGCCAGTAGCTGAGCTTTCAAATCATTAATCACAAAAAATTCACGAAATTCAAGAAATTCCTGATTCTTACATGGTTGTTACTTTGAAACTTCTTCCTTTTGTTGAATTTTATTTCAAGTGAAATACAAATGGTTTTTCATCCAGTGTAAAAAATTTGTTTTGAAAGTTCATTGTAAATTTCCCATAATCAACCATAACTTTCGTTTTTGAGAACTCAGTTTAAAGCAAAGCATCCCTGGTCAACTCTCCACCCCAATGACACATATTTGTTAAGTAGGAGTGGTATTGCTATCAATATTTTCCAACAGATGTGTGTCATAACTGGGTTCAGATTGCTCAGAATGCTGTTGTTCATTAGCAAGAATATTATGTAGAGCATCAATTTACCTCAGCAAATGGGCTCGTTCGTCATTTACTGGTCCGATATCTGCATCCACAGCTTGTGTGGAATAATTCCCTGAACTGCTACTTGTATCCTGCTTGTCGGGCTTTGTCCCACTGCTTTCTGTGACAACCAACCCAACATCAACTGCTTCACGCAATGAACCTTTTCACACTTGCCTATGCATCTGATTTTTCAATCTCTGAATTGCCTGAATGCATTATGGTTTTCAAGACTCTATCAAAACACTTTTGTACATATCAAGGCATCATCCATTTCTTGAACTGGATTGATCTGAATATCATGAGACTTGCATCCTGAACACTTAGACTAAATTTTGATGCTCATGAAGTATTTCATATTCATGCAACTGACTCCATTCTCCTTTAGTGCATTACGTTCATTTTCTTTCAAGCGTAATACACCATATGTTATTACAACTCCATGAATGACCACTTCAAGTGTAATCCAGTTTTCTCTAGAACCCCCCCGCACCGTCCTGTACAACTAGATTCACAGCGCGTTGAAGTATTCGAAGTCTTGTTGCCAACCTTGATTCAGAAGATCCGTTGCATTTACCCCTTTTGAGGCAAGAAATTCCTTGAACTGTGTTCTGAGTGCTTGAAGACAAGTCTTTGCATTAACCCCATGAAGATTCTCTCTTTTAAGTTGTAGCCTTAACTGATCCAGATTATGAAACATCTTCAATTTGAAAGTCTAATGCTCTTCACCAAAGAATGAGCGAAATGTTGGTTTAAATGCATCAATAGCATAAGGCGAATTAAGGAGATAGAGATCATGAAGATGTGTCTCGAGTTGTTCAAACCATGTCATGCAGTCGATGGAGTGCCTTTGTTTTGCGAGCCGTTGCGTCAGTTGAAGCTCTCTCTCTTTTGAATTAGAATTAGAAGATTCCATTGAAATTCGATGTGTGAAATAAAATTAAGGATCTTAAGTAGATAATGTGATTGATGTTGTGGTTTTAAATGCAATTAACGTTCACGGGATTTTACAAGTCTATGATTAAAACCGATAAAAGATTAACGGGATTTTACAAAATCAATAGAAAACCGTGAATGAATAATCGTTTGATGTTAAGGTAGGTTTGTTGTTTGATTAATGCAGTTTAAGTCCTGTTTAGGTTGACGGTTTGTTATTTGGCCCTAAAATATTTGAATTTTGACCAAAACACAAAATTTACCCTATTACCAAAATTTAAATTTTGTGTAAAAATTAGCTAAAAAAGCTATTGAAAAATTAATTTTTTCTTAATTTTTCCCGCCAAAAATAATTTGAATTTTTTAACAAAATTTTTACCCTATTACCAAAATTTAAATTTGGTGTAAAAATGAGCTAAAAAGGCTATAGGAAAAATTAAATTTTTCTTAACTTTTCCCGCTAAAAAGGCTATAGAAATTTTTTAACAAAATTTTTTAACAAATTTTTTTTTTAAATCAAACCGCTGCTAGTGTAAGCAAACCGCCGTGTAATAGAATAATCAAACCGCTGCTTCTTTTGACAACTCGCTGCCCTAATAAAATACTCAAATCGCTGTTTGGTAACTCGCCGTTTAGCAACTCGCCGTTTAGCAACTCGCCGTTTAGCAACTCGCCGTTTAGCAACTCGCTGTTTAGCAACTCGCCGTTTAGCAACTCGCCGTTTAGCAACTCGCCGTTTAGCAACTCGCCGTTTAGCAACTCGCCTTTGACCTGGTCAACTCGCCGGCTACCTTTTCCTAAAAATCCGGATCTTGGCAACTCGCCGTATTTGGCACTCGATGTTGAAACAGGCAACACCGTCGTAGAAATTTCCTTAAATCGTGGATCTTGTCCCCTACTTTGTCAAACCGCCGGCAAGAGATATTATTAAATAAGCAACTCTCCACCAAGAACACTAGGACGATTTTTACAAAATCACTCAAATAAGCTTTTCTATCCACGAATCAAAGCTCTAACATGCAATTGTAAGTGTGTATTTCAAGTTTTAAAACCACCTTAAAAACACGTCTTTCTTTGTGAATCGACCAAAATTAGGCAAACTCTGCCTCTCACGCGAAGGACACTAACCTTTTAAAGCTTATAATTCGAACTTTGAGCTTGTATAACACACGAAATTGATACAACCTAGCCTCTTTGATGTGTAGAACAAAGGAGAAGATCAAGATTAACAAACAAATAAGCCAAAATCAAAAATGAGCCGTGGGTTTTTTTCTTCAAAAATAAGCCACGAATTTGAGCTTATTTAACCATATGAATCAATCACGAATCCACCCCATGGCTCTGATACCAATTGTAGGTTCCCTAATTCACACAAACATGTATAGATCTAAAGAGATCTAGAGAGAGAAAGTTAGAGAGAGAGAATAGTTGAGAGAGAAAAAGGAAAACACACTTAAGAGTGTGTGTAAAATGACTAGTTGCTTACGCCTCTTCAATGTTGAAGAGGTATTTTAGTAGTTCTTACAATTACACCGGGTATTTGTACCCAGTTCAATCACCGAAGTCAAACGCTTTACCTATAAACTACGAGCTATATTGAACAGTAAAATACACGGGGTGACCGAGTCTTTTTCTATATTAACAATCTTTATTATTCTTGAAAGAGTATCATTTCACAAATACTTTTTGGTGAGGAAACTCAAAATAGAAAGAGAGATAAAATTCATACGCGAAAAAGCAAATCTAAGTATAGTCGAAAAAGAAATGCCAGAGCATACAAAACAAGATCAAAAGAAAAAGACGAATAAAGCGTATGACATGTGCCCGAAAAAGCAAGAATTGACACATGAGAAAAAATGATCAAAATATGCTCAAAAAAATTGCCATAGCATATAAAACAGACAGAGTGAAGAGACAATTTTTTTATATAAATGTGTATTACTTAAACTTTATCTTTTCACTAATTCAACTCTTTTCATCATTACAATATTTCCACAGGCTTAACAAATCATTCCAGTGCTCAAACGTTATCCCTAAATTTTAAGCATTGGAGATGCAATAATCTATGTGTGCCTCAAAGTATCCCATGCTCAAAGATTTGCAAGATAGTGGCAGTGCTTTACTTGATCATCCATTGGAGTTACGTCTTACTACTGTCGATGTTCCATCGTATACCCTACAACAATTCTGGAAGGACAGTTAACAAGGTGCTGACACCAAAGGATACTATCAGATTCAAGCTGGCACACAAGATATTGTGTATTCTGTTGATATATTTGTGATTCTCTTAAACTGCAGTGGATACTCTAGATAATCCATTTAATTGCTCACAGTCAAACATTTGAGGTTAATTTCTAATCGTTCATGCAGAGGGTTGGCTATCAAGGTATTGTTGATAAAGTGAGTGCCTTCTTACAAAGTTTTTTGTTAACCAATGGCAAAACAATAGTTCAAGGTGTTCAACCATCTGCATTGATTTACTCGAAATTGGGCATGATCAAAAAAAAAAAAAAAAAAAAAAAAAAAAAAAATAAAAAAAAAAAAAAAAGAAAAAAAAAAAAAAAAAAGAACAAGTTAAACATTCTTCAACTATTTCATGTTGTCGATAACCGCAAACATGTTGATTATGCTGCTCTTCTCTAGTGGGATTTCATGAATTGTGTATTTCAGAAGAAGGATATCATCTAGTACTCTCGCTTCACCAAGCTTGTAATTGCTGACTTGATGAATAAATATCCATCCATTTCTTCGAGATTTGAAGAGGATTATCATTCCATCAAGGATGATATTCCGTTGGTGAGTGTTTTATACTACGGGGAATGTTGATAGTCCGAGGGTGCTGTTCCAGTATGCATTCTTTGACTGAGGAGATTTCGTGCAACTAAGGGAATATAAGGAGATGATAACGGTGTTTGTTACGTAGTTGTTCCAATGAATCAACCACAAATGGTTGTTTCTACCTAAGGAACGCATAGGTCTACACCTAGAGCCCATAGGACACCACTGCTGCTAGTCCTCAGGGGAAGAAGAGGAAGCAAAGTGTTGGAGAGACAAGTTCACCATAAAAATCACTTAAAGTAACTATCAAACAAAAGTAGGTGGTCGATGGTGACAAGGAATGAAGAATCATATGCTGATAAGTTTGCTTCTTCTATGCTTCATGATGATGTTGATGATTCGGAGGATTAGGATAGGCATGAGAGTCATATGGAACTCCTGGATGTTGTTGATGATGATGATGATGAAAATAAGGTAAGAGAAGAAAGATGATGAGATGGGTAGTTTGGAGAATAGAACTAAGAAGATGCAGACACCAATTCCCATAACACCTAGATCTCATAGGATAAGCTTATCTTTGGATTAGACTATTGTTCAAGAATTGAAGGGACAATGTTATCACCCTCAACTACCTACTACATCTAAAAGATCCCACAGAAACAGGAGCATTTTCCAGCAAGTATAGTTCACTCTTACAGGAGCGCTCCACGGATGTGCAGTCGTCAAGGATATATGATTAGGGACATGGAAAGAAAGTGTGTGACAACTGATGAATTCTGGAAAGTTCCTGGAAAAGTTGATCAAGTTCTCCATGACATTGTACCTCAACTTGCTGAAAAAGCCACCAATGATTTGATTGAAGGAAATTTGAAGAGAGTTGTGGCCGACATCATTATTCAAGAGCGTTGATGCTTTTCAGAAGTACCTGCTCTTATTCAAATAAATTGTGAAGCACAAGCACCTCAGATCATAGAAGAACTTTTCAAAAATTATGTATAGAACACTATTATTCAAGTTTATCCTACCATAACTAATTCAACCAATACAACTTCATCAGCTGATCTTCAACAACAATTGTATTTGAAGATGAAGTCCAATCTTCAAGATCAGGCTAATGATCCAACATTGTGGGATGTACTAAAGCGTAAGTTTAAAAAGTCTTCCACCTCTAATACTTCTTGCAGGGATGATGATTTTCACTCACAACATCATGATGACCATCAAGATGATGATGCTCCTCCTGAGAGGGAGAAAAGAGTGAAAAACACAAGGCATCTAAAAGTTCAAAGTCTGCAAGGGGTTCTTCATCAAAACGACCAGCCAGAGAATCCATAACTTATGTAACCAAGCAACAACAACATCAACAACAAGAATGGGATGCATGGGAAGATGAAACAATTATTGATGAAGATGAGGTGATTCCTAAAGATGAAACACCTGAGTTGATAACAGAATTTCAAAATAAGATATGTTAAGTAATCAATTTAGAAATGCTGAAGAGTATGCCTACCATTTGGAACAAGCAACAAACTTTATGGAGAATCAGATAGTTTGGGAAAGCAGACAAGAGGACATAAGACGATCAATACCAAAACCTCTCGTTTTCTATTGGGACACAAAGACGAAACCAAAATGAATCTCTAATGGTATTTGTACACAAGATTGTTATTTCATAAAGAATGGAAATACTAAGGAGAAGAAGTATATCCTTTTACTCCACAAGATACACGCAGAACTATTTCTAGATGCTAATTTGGAAGAAAAAATGAATCGTCGGGTTCGTAAAGAATTCAAGAATTTTTAATGAAGCGCACAATTGACAATTCAACATAGAAAGATTCATGGCATAAAAGAGTGTACAAGCAAAATCAAAGAAAAGTCAGAGACAATCCTGAAGATTATTTCTCCAATTATAGGATTACAGAAGTTGTCAGAATTATTACTGATCAACTATATGGTTTGGACTTCATGGAACAAATACTTGTGATGAGAGAAAATGATAAGCCGGATAGTTTTTCTGAAGCTGATTTCAAGTATCTGAACAAAAATGATATTGAAGACTTGTATTATCTCTGCTGGAACAAGAAGGTCAAAGTTGATGAATTCCTTAATGACGTTCATCAGAAGTCATGTTATCTGGGAGAGAGTTCATGATTTCCAGTTGGGTATAAAGAGTTATCAAATCAGGGTAAACTTAACCGCACCAACATTAACATTCCCTGGTATTGAAGCACATGAACCATACTCAATAGTAGACAAGCCAACTATGGGTTGATTTACTTAAACAACAAAGATGAGAAATGGGTTATGTACTTGGTGGAGATTGTTAAATTATGTATTGCTACATTAGAAAGAGTCTTAAATGAAGTAAACCTAAGGATCTTTCAAGTCTTTTTGGGAGACACCATGGCTAGGAGAAATTAAGATCTTGCCATAATAAGAGCATTCGAAAGAGAAATATCCAAGCGTCTAAGTCACCGACAACAAATGAGAAGGTGGGAATCATTTGTGAATGGAAGACCAATTCTACCGACGATGAGGCGTCTATAATAATCAACCCTTAGGGGGAGATTAGGTTCAAGAAAAGTGTTTATTATTAAACGAATTGGTCTTTGTATAGTTTTGTTTTGTTTATAGTTTTATTAGTAATTATAATGTAATAAAGTCTATCTTGGTCAAAGTTAAGTAAAGTTGACCATGGTTTGAGTAGAGTCAGGAAAATAGAATATGAACAACAATAAGTATAAATAACCACATCTAGAGAGGGGGGTTTTTTATACAAGTTTTTTCCTTTTGTTACTTCACTTCTCCCTCTCATTTCTATTTTCCCTTTTAGAATAAAAACTTTGAAAATAATAAAAAATACTCTCTAGCTCCTCTTCTCTCATTCTATAGCTTTCGTATGATATCTACTATGCAAACATGACATATAACATGATGTATTAACTTTGCAAGGGCTTTTAGAGAAACTTGTTGTTAATGGTAGTGGCACTTGTGATAATTCTAGTGTGCAACATTTGACCAGTCCTGTTGCTCTTCATATGACCCCTCATGGTCTGACCCACAACTTTGCTACACTTAATAGCTCTCCTAGTCCGGCCTAAGGTTTTTTATCTTTTGACAAGATGAATTTATCAATCCTTTCTGTACACCGGTACAAGACATTGCTGAGTCTTCCTCATGCAATATTGATAATGAAAATATGCATTCATTTTAACCAACAGAGTCATGAATACCAATGGACAAAAGATCATCCATTAGAACAAGTTATTGACAATCCTACAAATCCAGTACAAACAAGACAACAGCTTGCCATAGATCTTGAAATGTGTATGTTCGCACTCACCGTAAGTACAGAAGAACCAAAGAACAGTAAGGAGGTAATGGCTAATTCTACATGGATCGAAGCAATGCAGGATAAACTTCATTAGTTCGACAGACCACAAGTCTGGGAACTCATCGACAAACCATTTAGCAAGACAGTGATAAAGCTAAAGTGGTTATGGAAGAACAAAAAAATACTTGTAGCTAAAGGCTATGCTCAGGAAGAGGGTACTGATTTCGAAGAATCATTTGCTCCAGTTGCTCGTTTGGAAGCAGTTCGGATTTTCGTTGCCTATGCTGCACACAAGTCCTTTCCAATCTACCAGATGGAAGTTAAAACGGAATTTCTAAATGGTCTACTGAAGGAGGAGGTTTATTTTGCTCAGCCAAAAGGGTTCGTTGATCCTGAACATCCAAAAAAAGTCTACCTTTTGAGGAAAGCTTTATACGGCTTGAAGCAAGCCCCAAGAGCCTGGTATGATGAATTATCCAATTTCCTGATGTCCAAAGGCTTTTCTAAAGCATTTTTAGACGTTGAGCATGCCGAATGTATTGATACTCGCAAAAGCACTTTTGGAGGGATATAGTTCCTAGGTGACAAACAAAGGCACAGTACGTGGCGTTATCTGCCGAAACAATATTGCACTGCAATATCTTCAACAAAGGCATAGTACGTGGCGTTATCTGCAAGTTGTGCACAAGTAATGTGGATGAGGACACAGCTTAAAGTTTATGGCTTCAACTACAACAAAATACTGTTGTACTACGATTCACAGTCAGCCATAGCAATCTCATGTAAAGCCGTACAATGCTCTCATACAAAGCACATCCATACTCAGTATCACTTCATAAAGGAACAGGTTGAAAATGATATTATTAAATTATATTTTGTCAGAACTGAATACCAATTAGCTGATTAATTTATGAAAGCCCTTCCTGAGGATCGGTTTTTGTATCTTGTCAGAAGGATTGGTATGAGATGTTTGACTCCAGCAGAACTGGAGGTTCTGACAAACATAACTGCTTGATATTATCATCAAACATCATCTTGTAAATATAAAAAAATGGCTTATGTACATTTCTGTGCATAACCCGGGCCTCATCGTAAAGGAAAATACACGTCTCAGTGCATTTTTCCTTAGCAACGAAAAGAGAAGTCTTTTCGGTATTGAGCTACTCTAACAAAACATTCAAAGTTTTGAGCTCATGACAATGGCTTGCAGTTATTTCTGACTGCAACCCGCTTTTCAATCTGAGGAACGCATGTCGTCGAAAAGACAGCTGTTCCTGACAACGGGTAATTAATTTTTCCCGGGCATGGATTATTTCATATCCATGCATCATAAGAATAAGTGTACGTTTCAGTGCATTTATTTGTCAAAATAAGAGAAATCTTATTTCAATTGGGAAAAAGTTGTCTTCACAATGAATCAATATTTTCAGTAATCACGAAAAGATTTTCAAAGATAATTCGTCCTCTCAAACAATGACTACAACTCTTTAAATAGAAAACGGGTCATTATTTGAGGGGGAGAGAGTGTCAAATAATCTTTTAAACGGTCTTTCAAAATAAGTCAAGGATTAAACAGTTGAAGTTTTTGATAATGACAGATAACAATTTAAAGGGAGTTAATTCATATTAACTACATGTGCCTTAGATGTCATTTGCTTCAAACTTTAGGGACTTATTTGCAATTGAAGACTTAGTGAATTCAGGCTTTAAACTACATACGACTAATATTGCCAACGCGTCATAGTTTGTAAAAAGACTTAGGAATGTTTGGAAATTCTTTCGTAGTTTAAAAAGCCTTGAACTTTTTCTCACGGGATAGATTTAAGTTTATTAATTCTGCGAACACGATCTCAAGCATGTGTGCATATAAGATTTTTCTGATTCTGAGGTATCAAAAACATCAAGGGGAAGGAGTAAATACACTGAAAGGTACAACAACTACACGTGATAGAATCCATAGCCTTATTTAATTGTAGGCCATTCCAGGAAGACAAATGTCTTATCCGCAGAGAAAATCAGTGTTTTATCGTGTTACTTTCCGGTGCGCTATTCCAACCACATAGGAGAAGAGATATCTTGTCATTTATGGTATGCATCAGTTGAGATACCAGGGAAATGTGTTGTGAGAAGATTGATTAGAACGTGAGAAGATTGGTTACTGATTCAATTAATGCTTCCTTTAACAGTCAATCACCAAGCATGTTTTTAAAGGAGTAGAAATATTTGATCAAAGAGGGACACATTGGTATGATAAGTATGATAAGTATGATAATTCCTCTAGTTAGTCAGTATCTGATAGAAAGAAAAGTGTACATTTGGGACTTAGTTGTCTTAGGTGTTATCAGTTCGTCTACTGAGAGGGAATAATTGAGATATCCGGGACTTAGTTGACTTTGGTGTTTCAATTCATATCATCACTATCATGTTAAGAGAAATTAGACATCCGGGACTTAATTGACTTTGGTGTTACGGTTTCAAATTAATTGTGTACCTCATCGATTTGGGCGTCAGACTTCAAGAAAGGATTGATGATTCAAGGGGAAGCTAAGACAACTTCCAAAAGGAGAGTATCGAGACGGACTACAGACTGCTTACATGGACAAAATGACTATGTCATTTTCGGTTTGAACATTTTCAGGTCCTGTCTCATACATAATCTTGTGAATATATAAATGTGTAGTGTAGACTTAATTATAGGCTAATATAAATAGTGATTGAGTACAAATTTTCAAGAATTTCTTAGAAAATTCAAAATCTTTCAAATTACAGTACTCAGGACTATCTTATATTTCCCTCAACGATTAAGGGGGAGCATTAATCTGTTCCAAACAAGGCTTGTGAATAATTGGCACACTTTTCTCCTACTTTTTTATAACATATTTAAATCAATTGATATCCAAAATGTCAAATGATTTGAAATTTTTGATAAGGGGAGAAAATGTGATTAAAATATGTAATGTGATCATATTACTCAAGTGTATTCTCCACCAACATGTGCTAAACAGTTTCGAATACCGATGCACATGTTGAGGGGGAGCGTTTCTAAAAAGCAAAATCAATCGTGTACTAAACACTTTGATAGTTATATCATAAGTACCTGATTGTGTTTTTCAACAGTGATTTTATGGCAAGGTGAACTGTACCAAAAGACTGACCATGTATTTACTGTTATCGAAGTTATAAGGATGGTAAGGTTAGGTACTCGTTCCCATGATCCTGCCAGAACCGGAGGGATCTACCCAGGGACTACCACTAGTTTTAGTGTAGAAGTCCCTTAGGTATGATAAAAGGAGTAAAGTGAGGATAAAGGAATAGGGCCGACTGAGATGGAAGCTAGTACTTAATAAACCCAACAAGGTTTCTAGTCATGAAATCTCGGGGGGTAAAGGGGGTAAGCACTGAAGGGGTTGAATAATGAAAAGAATTATAAGGATAAGGTGTAAAGAAAGAAGCCCTCCATACACTTAGGCATAAACCGGGTCACATCACATAGCTGTTCAGAATCACAAAGTTGATTTGCTGACATTTAAGACGACTATCATGGACCCAGTGATGCAATGCACAACCCTTCCCTAGCCAATCGAGTTCTCTGAAAGAAACTTGGTCCTCATTTGTCACGGAGATAAACATGCAATCTACTATCTCACATACTCCGAGTAAGTCGGTATTGAAAAAGGTGGCAGTCACTCACCTCTGATCACTAATATCAAAGCGCAATTTCGAGTCTAGAGCCATAGAGATCCATCAATTAACCATTAGGTCACATTTCCGTTTATCTTGTCTTTCACCCACTGTGGGAAACAAGGTGTATCTTAAGAGTCCTACGCATTATCCTATGATATTGCCAGACCATCCGAGTGATACGTGGTATTTGTCACTAGCAAGATGAACTCCTGCTAGAGCCTACTCAAACAAGCTCTAGGTAGGTGACTTTCGATTCTACAAGAAAACAAACTTGTGTAACTGGAAAGAAACGATGGTGCGATTCTACGTGAATCAAACTTGTTCCAGCACATAAGAATTGACGGTTATTGAACATTTGACAACCAATCAAAACTATCGAAGTGTACAAAATATTTTCATAATTAACACTTAGATTGTTTTTACAAACCAATTTTCTCTTTATTGCTAACTGTTTTATTACAGGAACATTTAAAGATGGAGATGGAGATACCGTGTTCCAACAAAATCAAGTTCATAACCGCGTGCTCATTCTCAAATGACTCATTCGAAGATATCATGAAAGCTCAAGTATCTGTTATTAAAGCTTCCGCAACTCTGAATATTCAAGCTTTCAAGATCAAAAAAAAAGTGTGAGCATATCATTCCGAATGACACAAGTTCACAAGTTGGCAAAAGATCACATGATGATGATTAAAGATTATGATTGGATGATGATCTCAAAGAAGCTCAAAGATCACATACAAGTCGAGCTAAAGCCTAAAAGTCTAAAGTTCACTGCGTCAGATTCACAAGATACAGATCTATGAAGTCAAGCGTTTACGAGCTATACATAAGATCAATCTGAAGATTGAAGATCTTAAATTTAGTATTTTCAGGGGTGACCTCCCTTAGGGGGAGATTGTTAGATATTAGAAAAAGACTCGGTCACCCTATGTATTTTACTGTTCAATATAGCTCGTAGTTTAATAGGTAAACGTATGACTTTCGGTATTGAACCGGGTACTAATACCCGGTGTATTGTAAGAACTATAAATACCTCTTCCAACTTTGGAAGAGGTAAGCATCTATTTCATTTTACATACACTCTTAAGTGTGTTTTCCTTTTTCTCTCTCAACTATTCTCTCTCTCTAACTTTCTCTCTCTAGATCTCTTTAGATCTATACATGTTTGTGTGAATTCGGGAACCTACAAAGTCTACCTGTCCCCATAAACAACTGGGCATCTGTTATAGCCTCCAGCTACGCACATCTACCGGAGAACTCTCTGCTCTTAATGACCGGTGATATTGGGGGGTTTATTGATTGGTTCTGCAAGAAGCAAGGAATCACAGAGCTCACAACGGAACACTTGGAAGGTCCTGCATATGAAGTTGTCAAAGCCTTCCATCCTGACGTGATTCATCTCCAATTTCAAATGGAAGAATGTCACAAGCTTCTGACCAATCAAGTGGACGACGGACTTCTCAAGCATAATGTCAGCAGACCACTCTCATTGGGTGGGCCTCTAGGTCAAGTCACGATTCAGACAGAGTTTTTATTCAACAAAGACTTGGAGTATCTACGATTCGGCAACAAGGGTGACAGACTTGCATTGTCAATCACAAAGATAAAAGCTGCTCATTATCCTGATGTCGGGTTAGAATAGATGGTACCAGATCAGATGTGGATCGAAGAAGAGTGCATGTATGACATTTCAGCAACATATGGTATCTCCCACTGGTGGTTCAAGAGACAAAAATTCTACATCGACCGACACTCAGCAGACACCAACCGAAGAGCTATTGTCAGGACTCACATGAGAATCCTAAGTGTCGTCAGGATTGAAGTCTTTTCGATTTACGGGTACGATTACATGAAAAAGATAATCCTTCGAAGAGCAGATAATCAGGAATATACTATTGCTGAAAACGACTTCAAGGATCTGTACCCGAGTGACTTTGAAGACTTGTACTTGTTGAATCTTCAAGGTCACCTGAACCACCTACCGCTGAGGGACAAGAAGATTCTCTCTACTGCTGTCAACTTATGGATCAGGAATCTGGTTATCAGAAAAAGGGTAGAAGACTTCCAGCTCGGCATTGAGAGTTACCAGACTCAGCTGAACCTCACCAAACCTCGCTGGGAAGCTACAGGTCTCGAGTTCATGCACGACTACAAGATTCTTGACTCTCCAAGAGCCGTACTGTTCAGAGACAAGTATGGTATGCAGATGCTCATGCGCTTCAACGAAATCCATAAGTTCAGTGACGGGACTCTACAACAAATAGATGAAGCTTTGGACTATCGGGTAAAGGAATTCAAGGTTAACAAGAACAATCCGGGGCTGAATACCAGGTTCTGGACCACGAATGATGTGATCAAGTGCAAGCAGTTCATGTTTGCCATTCAAAAGCGGCTAAAGCTCAGGAGAATCTTCCAGAACTTGGAAAGCTTTGTTGGTGGAAGAATACGCGAAGGAGACTACAGACTTCTACGGAGAACCGAATGATGACATCCTCTTTGTAGCTTCTCGTACTTCTTGTGTGGTATATATAGTAATCTTGTACATTATTAAGTAGTGTATCTTTAGGTGTTGTGTGTCAGTGTATAATTTTTTCATGAGTTTTTCGTTAAACTCAAAATCCTTCAAAATTCATATACATGACACTAACATATTCCCTCAGTAATTTGAGGGGGAGCATTAATATGTTCCAATATCGGTGTGTATTTAATTAGACTACATTTTCTCCCAAGTTTTCTAACATATTTAAATCAATTGAGATCCTAAATCTCAAAGGGTTTGAAATTTTTGATCAGGGGAGAGAATGTGATTTAAATATTAAATCTGATAAAAAATGTGATCTTTTGGACTCAAGTGTAAACTCTCCCATATGTGCTAAACCTTTTCAAATATCGATACACATATTGAGAGGGAGCGAAATGCTTATGATGGCAAATTGTGGAAATACCAAAGGAACCGACCTCTGTAAATTACTTATCGGAGTTTATAAGGATGTAAGGTTAGGTACATTATCCACGAACCCGCCAGAACCCCGGAGGGAACTACCCTGTGACATCCACTAGTTAGTGTAGAAGTCCTTAGGTATGATTACAAAAGGAGTAATGTGAGAAATAAGGGAATAGTACGGACTGAGATGGAGCTAGTACTGGAACATACCCAACAAGGTACTAGGTAATGAAAGTCTTGTAAGCACTGAAGGGGTTTTGAAGAAGAAAAAAAAATGTAGATATAAAGGGTAAAAGAGAAATCTGCCATCCTTTAACATTAGGCAGAAAACCGTGTAATACAGATAGGCTTCGAGAATCACTTGTGTTGATTATTGAATTGAAGACAATATCCATGGACCCAGTGAACGCTGCACAACCCTTCCTAGCCACTCAGAATCTCTCAAAAGATTTCTGTTTCAATTGTCACGGAGACTTAACACGTAATCTACTGACTATCTCACTCCGAGATAGTTGGTATTGAAAAGGTGGCAGTCTGCTCTAAGCCTTCGCTCACTTAAATCAAAATGCACTTTTAGATCTAGGAGCCTAGAGAACATCAATAAATCTTGTTTAACAACTATTCCCAATATACTTGTCTTTTAACACACTGTGAAACAAGATAACTTAAGAGTCCTACGCATTATCCTGAGATATTGCCAGAACAGCTGAGTGCTACGAAAGATTCACAGTTGAAGATGTAAATCCTGCTAGAGCCAACATCCAAACAGAGCTCGTAGATAGTGACTTATAAGATCCTTATGGATCAAACTTGTGACATTGGGCATGCGATCGGCCCTGATAAAAAATTATAATTGACGAGGATGAATTTGATAAAAGCTTAAAACTCTTGATGATTACAAACATCATATTTAACTATGACACATGTATCGATTTGATTTTCAAATCAATTATCGTTTAATCGGTGAGATAGTAACCTCACTGATTCACTCTTAACCATTCTATTAGTAGCCAATACTAGATAGTGAGGTAGCCTCTTTTTGAGGTGTCATAAAGAGATACTAGGCAAGTACGATTATAATCTAATGCATCCTGCGTTAGATGGATCTAACACTTTGAGCTGGAAACCCTATCAAGGAGGTTCTTATAAGAATCTACCTGATTCACAAGTACAAATATATTATAACTAAAAAAAAAACGGTCCCACACGGAACCAGGAGGTTTAATGCAAACGAACTCTAACGAATGACAAATCCATATTCCGGTCACCAGCTTTAATTGCTAACTGTTTCATATACGTTCATAGAAAGATGGAGATTGGCGTCAAACACTGTTCCAACATAATCAAGTTCATTAGCCACTTAGCTCACCTCAAGATCTAATGACCTTAACAACATCAAGAAAGAATGCCGAAAGCTTTCGCAACTCTGTTATTAAATTCTTCGTCATAAGTTAAATTGTGAAGTAATACGAGCATAAAGTCATGCATTTAAGATTGCCACAAGTAATTAGTATGTCGCCTAAAGAATCACAAGCACTGCAAGATGACAAAAGAACACAAGATGTATGAATAGAGGATTTACTTTGGCTGATGGTGTGATCTCAAAAAAGCTCAGATTACATTCAAAGACAACCTAAAGGAAAAAGCAGCAAACTTAAAGTCCGAAAGATCCTACTCACTATGTACAAAGAGATCAATGAATGAAGAATCAAAGATTAATGAGCTGAAAGTTTAAAAGTCCAAGACATATAATTATAGGATACAAATTTGATTTTCTTAGGTGAATCCCTTAGGGGAATTGGTTAGGATCATGAAAAAGACTCGGTCACCTGACCTTGTTATGGACTAACAATAGGTTAGCTCGTAGTCTTACATTGTATCGGTTTGTTACCGTAACTGACTCATGGTGTTGGGGACCGAGTCTTTACCCACTGTAATCCCATACCAATAAGCCCATTTAGGCATCTAAACTCTTGTTTGTTCATTTTATCACAAACATTCATTAGGTGTTTCTCTCACTAGAAACTCTCCATTTTCTCTCTCTAGATAATTCGGCCAACCCAATCATCTATGCTTGTGTTATGATATCCAATATACTACACAAAAGCATTTGATGTTGGCAGATTTCAATATCTGATTGCAAGTATAGGAATGCTTAACCTCGGAAGTATTGATTGAGGGGAGGTTAATTGTGTTAATATGCAGCGGATTATGCACAATGAGCTTGAAAAATGGAATGGAACAGCAAGCTAATGATAAATTCAAGTTAGTGTTGTTGGCCTAACTTACTACTAGTAAGTATAATTAGTACTGCTGTTATAATTAATACTGTGAGCATTGAGAGAAAGCAAAGATAGATAGAGAGAAAAAGTGAGCTTAAAAGAATTGAGAGAAAATAAAAACAGACAGAGAGAATTGTAAGCAAAAAGAAATGAGAGATGTAGTGAGTTCAAAAACAGAAAGAAAGATGTGTGACACAAAAACAGACAGAGAGAATTGTAAGCAAAAAGAAACAAGAGATGTAGTGAGTTCAAAAACAGAAAGAGAGATGCGTGACATAAAAACAGACAAAGAGAATTATAAGCAAAAAGAATTGAGAGATAAAGTGAGAATCAAAAACAGAAAGAGAGATGTGTGAAACAAAAAAAACAGACAGAGTGATTCAGTGAGAAAAAGAATTGAGAGATAAAGTGAGAATAAAAACAAAAAGAGAACTTGTGAGAATCAAAATTGTTATGGGCAATGCGTTTGAAACAAAAATGAGTTAAAACTGTGTAACCTCAAAAGTAAGTACTTAAATTGCTCAGGGCATTAACGTTAGTACTGTTAGGCTAAACTTAGTACTGCTAGGCTACCGTTAGTTCTGTTTAGGAATAACAAATTTTTGGCAATTAAATATAGCCGTTTGAGATAATTTTGCCAATTACTTTGCTTATAGGTTTTCTTATTCTGGATAATTCATAATCCTTCTTTAAATCATAAGATTTCTTCAAGATAAATTCAGTCGGTCAAATCAAAACCTCAAGTGCTATTTATATAATCTCAATTGACTTTGCCAAACACACATACTCTCATACACGATCATAACCCATAACTCTAATTGAACTTTTCTCAATCAACAATGGCGAATTTGGAATTCTGTGACACACACAACATGGTCGCCTACTTAAAGAAACCAGAGGGAAGTGAAGGATTTCACCAAATAGTGGATTTTCTCAATGCTAGTCACATAAGGTATGTTCTTACAGAAAATCCCACTATCTATGTTTCTCTTATCAAATAGTTTTAGGAAACTGCTACTGCCAGAACACTTGATAATGGAGAAATTGAATTAACTACTACAAAAGATGGAAAAGTTAAGATTGTTACTGAGGCATCTGTTAGAAGGCATCTCCCAATTAATCCCCCAGACAGATTCCTTATGGTACCTTAGTTTCTTGCCAACTACTGAAAATCTTTGAAGAACTTTCCTTAATAGGGGGTATGTGTCAACTTCTGACAAATTGACCTTTCAAAAAGGACACTTTTCCTCTCAATGGAGATTTCTCATCCATACCATCCTACATTGTCTAAGTCCTAAGAAAACATCTTGGGAATAATTCAGTAGCAATATAGCAACTGCTATTATTTGCTTGACCACTAATAGGAAATTTAATTTTTCTAAACTGATTTTTGGTGGTATGGTGAAAAACTTGGATAGTAAACACAAATTTTTAATGTATCCAAGATTTATTCAAGTGTTTTTGAACAAGCACAAGAGACTGCTTCAACCTCACACAAGACTTTATATTGCTCCTACTGTTAGCCTTAAAATATGGTGACAAATACGGAATTACATTAGTTTATTTATAGCGTGTCACATAGGGACTAATAATGACTAGTTACGATAGTTATGTGGCACTAGGACTATAAATACCCCCTCTATACTTCCATGGAGGGGTGAAGCTCACTTTTGTAAAAGTGTAAGTGTGTGTGTGTTTTCCAAGGTTATAAATAGCGTGAAGCGTGGCGTAGCGGCATAGCCAAGCCTCAAGCTTTAGCGTGAGGCGTTGCGTCATAGCGTTTTTAAGGCGTGACTCAAGGCGGCAAAAAATATTTATAGAGTAGTCAATATTAGTTAGCTACTAGGATTAAAAATTGAGTAACGGGGTTACTAAGACCGAATCTCATACAACCCAAAACATAAATACTTGTAAATAAGCTCAAATCCATGAAATTTTATAAAGCTCAAAAAACACACGCTATAGAAGCGTCGCTATATCGCGCTATAGTGGCGCCTAATTGGACGCCACGCCTCAAGATGACTCCCCTTGGCCCTTTTCGTAACGTGGAGGGCCACGCCTCGCGCTATAGGCGCCCGCTATAGCAGCGCTACGGTCGCCTCTCAAACCCGTGGTGATTGGTTATTAGGTGGGCAAGATAATAACCTGGTGTTTTCTCTTTAGAACAAACACATCTTCCCATCTTTCTTCCTTTATTCTCTAATAAAATGGCTACACATTTATTTCACTTTATCTAACCTCCAGATCTGTTTTAATCCTTGTTCTTGTATGTCATTTATAATCTACAATTGGCATCAGAGCTGCAGGAGTGTAATTATATCATGATGTTTGTAGTTACTGTTCATGTTTACTGTGCATAAATGTTCATTCAAGGTGTTACTGATCAATCGTGGTTATTTTTTTTCTGGAAAAATATCATGAAAATAAGTTATCATGTTGTGGTTATCGTCTCTGTCATCATTCCTATTAGTACTCTACTGAGTTTGTGCTTCAAATAAATCAGGGTTTGCTTATTTTTTCTTGGATGCTTTGGATGAAAGAAAAAAAAAACCAGATCCGGTTTTTAAGAAAAAGTACAAAAGTACAAATTGCGAATTTGTCCAGGATTGTCGACAACGTTTGTCTATTACAAGCTCGCTGTTTTGATAGGTTGTTGCGTTTGGTGTTGCGTTTTTGCCTTAGAAGACATTTATATGCCAAAATCTCAAACAAAACGCATTGCCAAATTAATCCTTGGTTGCGTTTTGTGAATAAACCTCAACTCAAACCGAGTTCAACTCCGGTAATTTACCGAGTTGACCCTGACAAGACTTCAAACTGAAGTTTGGTCTGCCGTGTCTAAACCAAAACAGAAACAAGATGTAGACAAACAAACTCGATGCTAAACAAAAACCACTACTATAACATTAACAACAACAACAACCTTATCATTCATATCAACAACCAACATCACCACAGCCTACTCATCGTCACAATACCATCAACAACAATCAAATCCAACACCCATCGTCACAACTCAATACACACAAAACCACTATCCCTATGTAAATCCCCTTCGCACATTTAATCATCCATCTCTAATCATCAATCAAGCCTCAACACAAAATTATAACGAAAGATCTCAAATTCCTTAATTCTGTGCTTCAATTAATTTATAGAGACCGTATCAAGACTACACACACAAATAACACCTCATCATTGATTGTTTAAAGGTTAATGAACCTTATTCAATCTTCGAAATTTTTAAGAGAGATCTATTACAATCATGCTAAAACTGAGCCTTTCTTCGATTTCTTTATATAATGAAATACAATAAATTCTACTTTCAACCAACCCGAGACCTTTATTACAAAGAATGGGGGATTCTTGAAGCCGCATCATATGCCGAAACATATATTCTTCTTTGTACTCGAAAGCAAGATTAAAATAAAAGGTTTGAGGTTCGGTGCTGAAAATTGCACATCAAATGGTGTCGTTTGAATATTGATTTTGTAGATTCATTTTTGGGAAAGTGATATGAGGATAATTATTTTTGAAAACTGGATTGGTTATAAATTTGATATGTGGTTTTGATGATTGTGTGTAGAGGCATTAGTGGAAAATCATGAACTCTTTTAAATGGAGGGAAAAAGTATAAGGGTTGGCGTGTTTCTAAGTAGGGTTAGAGGTTAGGTGGTTAAATGTGGAGAAATGGTCAGGAATTGGGATTTTTTTATCTCTAATTTCTAATTATGCATTCGTGTTGAAAAGAATTCTCAAGTGGGCCGGGGTATTAACTGATGATATTGGGCTGGATATCTGGATACAATGCCTGGACCAAGTTTATTCTTTTTAAAATGGGCTGCGTTTTCTGTTTACTAGGCTGGTACTTATGGACGAATTTTTTTTTGGGCTGGAATGGTTTAGATTGTTGATTACAATAAACAAATTTAGGCTTATATCTATGGACCGAGCCGAGTAATTAAACGCTATGATGACAAGTTGACTAGACGATGTTTATCCGTTAACGACATTCAAAATAACATTCATCCTAGTTTAACGACAATTGAACAACAACAAACAAACAACAAACATGATACATAACGCTAAAACGATTCTGAAAAGATTCAATAAATGACAAACGGCTAAGGATTCGGACTACGATGACAAGTGTTCATGAAGTTGCTTTGGTATCCTATATTTGAGCTTGAAGTTAAGTTTCACAAAGGCGTCTACTTATTTCATCATCGAGACTTCCTTCTATTTGCTACCCCTTTTCTTTAAACCCAATCTATCGATTAATGACTTGCTTGAACTTATACATCTATGTTTGAGACTTGAATTATCTAGTTACCAGCAGTCAGGGTGGGTCTGGTTGCAGACTTTGGTTTAATTAATGGGATGAGTCGGTGAGTGTTTGGAATGGTGATGGAACTATCACATAAAGGAGTTTACATTATAGTACGTCAGTTCACACCAGAAAACAGTGGATAATTTACAATAACTCTATGTTCATGTGTTTCAAGAAAACAGAACATGTCAAGTTATACGTTACAAGTCTCCGAATAATTCAAGGACATCATGTTAATGTGTTAACAAGAAGACATAACAATTTTACTACTTACTTTATGTTATGAGTCATTGATAAATTCAAGGACTTTATAATTATGTCTTAACAAGAACATAATTATTCTAACTAAAGTAATTATGAACGCAAACTCTTGAGTTCAATAGTAATTTCAAGTTAATTACATACTTCATGATTATGATCATATAATTTAACCATAATTATATTGACTAAAGCATGTAGTCAAGATGTTGAAGTAACTTTACATTATATCTTGACACTTAAATGTAATAGGGCAACAAACAACTCGTGTATTTAAGTCCTAGTAGATTTATTAGCTTCCTTACCTTGCGGTCAAGAGAAACCAATAATCATATCGTTATATGTTGTTCCTTGCACACACTTAAGATTTCTCCCACTTGTGTACGGGACAACATTATTTAATACAATACGACATGCGCTTGAAAGTATAAACAATATGATAGTGTCATAGATATTACAAGTAGATTTCAAACTATAATGTTTAATAAGGAATTGTGGATTATTATTCTATAGATAACATTTCGGAAAGCAACCTCAGATATGCGACTTGTTATCATATAAAATAAAATGCAATCTTACTTAAACATGTGTTTGTTCATATTCAGAAAGTTATGAATTATTTCAAAGCAAGCTAGAAATAATATGGGCGACTACCAAGGAACAAATCTTGTAGGTCCCACTGAGATAGGGATGTTGGTTTAGGGGGAAGCTGATTCAGAAAC
The DNA here is from genome assembly GCA_026074375.1 of Tanacetum coccineum. Classification (NCBI taxonomy): domain Eukaryota; kingdom Viridiplantae; phylum Streptophyta; class Magnoliopsida; order Asterales; family Asteraceae; genus Tanacetum; species Tanacetum coccineum. The sequence continues at coordinate 38,850 of BQNB010036275.1, forward strand.
TTCGCCAAAAAGGAGTCTATGAAGAAAGCTTTTCAAGACATGCTGCATGAATTGGGGGGAAGTTAATCCAACTCATGCATACTACAATGGTTCCTGTACAAGTAAAGACACAGAAAATCCAAGCTGGAGTAAAAGTTTCAAGACAAGGAGTACTCAGAAGATATCTTCAGCTTTGGAAGCGCTTTGGAAGACTTTATTTGTATTGTATTTGTACCTGATAGGAACATTGTAAGTAATTCCGTATGTCCACATATTGGGGGAAGATTGTTAGCCCTAAAATATGGTGACTAATCCGGAATTACATTTATCATTTATAGTCGGGTCGGGTTAGTTTAGCTAGTCGATGTCGGGACTATAAATACCCCCTCCATACTTCCATGGAGGGGAAGAAGTTCACATTTGCTAAGTGTGAGTGTGTGTGTGGTTTCTCTTTTCTCTCAACCACACATACAACTTCTCATATCTTTTCTCTTTTCTCTCTAATAAATGGCTATTCATCTTTTTCATTTTACCATACCTCCGGATCCGTTGTTCTAAGGGTGAATCTAATGTCTACATTAGCTGCTAAAAAATGAGAAAAAGGAAAAATACAAAAATATGTGTAGGAATAAGTGTATATCTTTAAGAATGGTAAAAACGGGGCTTTTCGTAGCTATTGATTCTTTAATTCCCCTCGATGAACACTTAGCTACTTTTCGAGGTAATTAGTCGAGGGGGATCGAGATTCTTAGTTTTCTTAAGTGTTTACTTATAGCATTGTGTGAGGACATGGCAATATCCTAGTATGGGGGATTTTGGTATGTGTTAAATTACACATACCTTTGACCACTAAAAACGGACTTAAATGACCAAAAACGTACCAAAAATACATTGTATTTGTATGTTTTGCATTTGTATTCCCCGACTAGCCTATTACTGAATAGGACTAATTACCGACTAACTAAGAACGATAAAATTGATTGTTCGACTTATATAATATATTATGGGCACTTAACAATCTCTCCCAATGTTGAGGTCATCTTTGATCTCCCCAACGTTGATGTTCTTGATGGAGGTTATCATGATTTGACTTTATCTTCCCCAATGTTAAAGATATGACGTTTGAGCTTTTGACTTCTTTGGTCTTATCTGTCTTTTCTTGTTTGTAATGGCTTTGTTCATTCATGCTTATGACAAACGATAACATTCATTTGGTGTCGTATATGTGATCTTGATCTTGAGCCTATGTCTTTTGACTTTGAGTTATTGAGATCTTTAATCTTGCATCATCTACTTGACTTGAATCATCTTGATTTGACTTTCTTGATCAACTTGTGCTCTTGACCAACATACTCATACTTATTACATTCTTGTTTGACTTATATAAACATAAGGCTAACAATCTCCAGAAATTATGATTCGTGATTTGGACTTTGAAGATTATGTGGTGAAGTTTAGGGATCTACACTCTTGATGCTAAACGATGAACTTTTAGGCTGAGTTTGAGTTTGTGGTAATGAATCCGACTTCGCTGGGACATGGTTGAAACGACAGATGTTTGAATCTGACATTTAAAAAAAATAAGTAGTGGATAAACAACAGATTATGGACGAAAGTGTCTTTGTCACTTCGTCGATTATGTTAGCAATAAACCATGGTTTCCCCTTTAATTAGTATAAATATTGCCTGTGATCAGTAGAATATCATATGAATATTCTTGACAGGGTTTCGCAAAAAAACTGTATAGCCGTTCTCGTTATCCAGAACATTCAAAGCGACAACATGGTTAAGAGTGAACAGATAGTTAATATCTTTATGTATTAAGTCAGTCAATTCATATATGGGGACAATATCGATATCCGGTTGTCACAAGTTCGAATTCATATAGAATATCCACATGTCTCCTAACAAAAGCTTGTCTTGATCGTTGGCTCAAGAGGTTTTTCCATCATCATGTGAATACTGGAAAAGTATAACTCAGATGTTTATGGCAAGTTCTCAATGGATAATGCGGTAGGACTCTTTGATACTAAATGTTATATTGATGAATAACAATTTGTATTTTGATGTTGTGTCCTAATGAGATTTATAATTTGGCTCTAGACTCGATTTGTGCACTTTGGTTTTAGTAATCGGAGGCTAGAGCAGACTGCCACCTATTCAATATCAACAATCTCGGAGTGAGATGTCAATAGATAATGTGTGTATCTCCGTGACAAATGAGAAAAGTTTCTTTTGAGAAAAACTCGAATGGCTGGGAAAAGTTTCAATATCAATAATCATCATTGTGATTTTGATAGATTATGTATTGACCCGGTTTGTGCCTAAGGTGTTTGGAAGGCAGCTTTGTTTTCACTCTTTATCGATACATTTCTTTTTAATTCTACAACCCATTCAATGCTTACCAAGACGTCAGTACTAAACACCTTGTTGTTGATTGTTCATGTGTTAACTCAATTCTTAGTAATCGGCTTTTTTCCTTATAATTATTTTTCTCCAATCCTTAACTATAGGACTGCTTTTTCTAACTATTGGATTGTATTTGGGGTAGATCCCCTCCGGTTTCTGGTTGGATTATTAGACTTATATCCTAACCTTAACAACTTATGGACTTCATCGGACTTTCGTGAGATTAATTGGTTGTTGGGTATTATAGATCAAACCATAAAACTTTTCTGACATTTTTATTTTCAAAATACTCCCCTGATAACGCTCAAATTATACATATTTCTATATGCGTTATCTGTGATTTTATGTATATAAATTGGTTAATATTAAGAACTTTCAATACTTAATCGAGTATATTTGATACTTGTACGGTTCTACAATTACGTGTCGTGGAAGAAAATGAAAGGAAACACGAAGATTTAAAAGCTTAAACGAAGAAATAACTGAAGATAAAGATCTCCCAACACTTGTTCACTGTTTTGGTCATAACACCGTCATACGAACTCCGTTTAACGTGATTTAAGAGGCCACGCGAAGAGAATTAAATTATCTACATTTTAAGAAAAAACCCCCAGAGCTATAATGTAACACCCCCAAATTAGGTCGCAGCGGAATAAGGGTCCGGGGCGTGTTACTTCATAGATCAATAACACAAGATATATAAGAACGACACAAAAAGTCGTTTAAAACCGTTACATTAGATTTAACTAAGTATTTGTTACATAAGCCCGAAGCTTCACTTGTTCACTTGTTCAAAATACAAAGATTTCTAGCCCATAACCGATATACAAAATGTAATGCGACAAAAAGATCTTTAATGTATGATATCAAATCAAAACCTCCAATGTATACCTTGCACCGCCGTGCTTAATTGACCTCTGAAAAACCCTTTGCTTTAAAACGTCACAATAATGTTGGTGTATTGATAGGTTTGATAAATCGTATGATTGTAGGACTCCAAAACGTTTTCCCAAGTGTATGATTAATGCAACAGATACAGTCATCTATAAATGTAACTTACAGTTTCCCTAAGCTCGTGACACTGAAGCTTGACATTAAATTGATATACCATCTTAAATGGCTACATTGCCGTGATGAATGTTCTAACCTGCCTACCATCCTAGTTCGACATGGTTTTACGTTCATTTTCCAGAGATAGCTACATCACCCGAACGGGGATGTCAATCCCAATTGATCTATTTATAACATTTCACGCTCAACATCAAGTAACTGGACTAGTTCATGATAATGGGTCAACTAGGGTTATCGCTTACTGGAAACACGTAATCATATGTGAAAAAATTAACCATAGTGTCCAAATGTTTAATTACAATGCATGTTTCCTTACCCCAAAAATTTTAAAACAAAAATCATCGTATAACATCGTGTGGCTATGAACTCACCTCTGCAGTAAAGTGAATGGAGTAATAATAGAGTAAGTGAAATAACGAGTCTTGGACGAATCGAAGGCAAAAAAACTAATAAAACATAGGTCGTATAAGTACTATGTAATACAATAACTAATATCGTATACAATTCTATATAGCTCATCACCATCTATTTGTAATTTAAAAATTGTTGTTATAAAGTGAAAGCGTTTATAATTATCGTTTTAGTAAAACTAGAATAACTTTCCCGTTTTAGACCCGTTTCTCCCGTTTCTTACGTCCACGTCTTCATATTAAGATGATATATAAAAATATTACATTTTTATATTTTATAACCTTATGATGAACAATACTTTTACTGTTCATGACGTTTTATAAATTTACTTTTAAAAAGTTAATTGTCGTAATAAAACGTAAATGCAATTAATTTATTCGTTTTTAATCCCGATCTCTGCGATTCCTTCAAGAACGTCTGAGTTATAAAAATTTTCACATTTTTATAAAGTGGGTCTGCTGATGAACAGTAATTTTTACTGTTCATTATTTTATTAAAATTTCTTTTATAAACTGTAAATTATCGTAACGTCGTATTTTGATCGTTTTTGCTCTGTTGTAGTAATTTATTCGAGCACGTTCTCGTAATTGAATGTTCTATTTATTTATGAGGTTTACAAAAATGTATGTTCCTGAGATGAACAGTAATTTTTATAAAAAAATAGTTTTATAAAAGTATTTTTTATTCATTTTAAGTATATAATATACTAGGTAATTACATAATCTTCTTCGTTTTTAATCAAAAAATTACGTTTCTTATTGTTTTAGGAATCCTAAAATTAATGTGTCATTTAATAAAAATATCAAACATTATGTTTGTAGGAATTTTTATAACAAGTTTTTATAAAAATTCTTTCTTTAACTCGGTTATTATCGTAAAACTCGTTAACTACGTAGCTTTTTCGTTTTTAATGTTTATCGAGTTTTATAAATATTTGGACAGCCATGTGGGTTGTACTATTTTTCTAAAACCATCATATGGTTGTTTCATAATTATGCAACCAACATAGTCCCTTTTCAACTTTTTTATATACTTGGTTTATATAAGTTGTTTTATATACCTTTTGACTTAGTAACTTACCACAAGCCTTTTATAACTATATATACCCTATGTATTACATATATTAGTGTCCATAGGTCCATCATTTATCCACATGAGTCCATGAAAACAAGATTAACAAGTCATTTACAACCCTTTTACTTGTAACTTAATAAGTAAACTTTAGAAACCCTAATTTTGTATATACACTTTTTATACTTAAACCAACATGGTAAAATACTTATATGTCCATTATGACATGATATTACCATCAACATAACATGTGTAAAAGTGTACAAAACAATGATCACAAGTAAAAATATGTCTTACATGTCTAAAAGTAACCTAAATGGTGATTTTGCTAAATAGAACTTATATACACATAGAATGATAAATATAAAGACTAATAGGGTTTTAGGTAACCTTAATATGATATGTGGTGATGAACAACAAGATCTACACACTTGTTTAGCAATAAAAACCATGCTTGCTACTCTTGACAACTCATAATTTCAAGCCAAAACCTTATCTTGCTTTTTCTTGCTTAAGATACTTGTAAACCTTTAAACCAAACCCTTGCCATAACTCTTAGGTTATCTCTAAAGGAAGGATGTATGAGTGCTTGTATGGTCTTAGAAATCAAAGCTATGGATTTATTATAGTGAGGGTTTTGAGCCGTGGGCTTTAGGAGAGGAAAAGAGAGTGATATTTGATTTTCACCTTATGAAATGGATATGTATGTTTACTTACTAGTTGCTAGCTTTTTATATCAATAAGAATTAGTCACTGGATTTGCCATAGGAAATTATAGACATGATGGAGGAATTAGGGAAGTTTTCTTGGTCATGGTATGGCCTTTTTCTTGTAAAGTCTATGGTTTAATTGTTGGTGATAGTACTAACTTGTTGCATGATTTTTGTGATATTTATTTGTATCAATTGCTATAGATCCGGCCCATATATGTATATGTTTGCTTTATTTTTGTGATTTTTTGAGTGGTATAAAAGTGGGTTTAGGTTGAAGCATATAAAAGTTTGGTGGCTTCAGGCACCCTCCAAATACGGCGTGTGGTAGGATTCTTAATTATACTCCAGTATTACTCTAAAGAAGCTCACTCACCCCAAACACATATGAGAAAATAGAGATATTCCCATCACATCCCTAAACATCATAAATCTACCACTCTATTCTTTCTAAAATCACTCCAAATCACTCCAATCCCCACCCCCCCCCTCACTCCCTACACCTCCACCCCCCCCCCCCCCCCCCCCAACCCCCCCACCCCCAAACCTTATCCACACCCCACCCACACCCCTCCCCCACGTTCGCCCCCCACTCTCCCATCCCCCCCACTCCCTCAACAACCCCACACCACGGTATATGTACATAAACATAATTTTTTATCGCATGAAAACTTAAACACACTTTACGCAACCAATAAAAATAAAATGAACAAAGTTAATAATTATCCTCAAAATAATTACTTAACACTTGCTTGATGTAAACATTTAATTGTTTGATGCCCGTTTACATTGAATGATCATTTTTAGCTTACGCGATTTAACTTAACGTTTACGATTAAAAGCAAACGCGTACAATACTAAAAATACATAGTGAATTTATTGACGACGTCAATGACCCTAAAACACGGGGTGTTATAGTCTCCCCCAGTTAAGTGAGCCTTGTCCTCAAGGCTTAAGACGCGGCACTTGACGATGGTGCGGTCTTTGTGAAGAGGTGTGGATATTTCTTCCTGAATTGATCTTCGCGTTCCCATGTGAACTCAGGACCTCTCCTAGAGTTCCATCGAACCTTGACTAGTGGAATGCGGCTTCGCTTCAACCGTTTAACTTCATGGTCCATGATCTCTATAGGTTCCTCGACAAACTGAAGCTTGTCGTCAAAGTGAAGTCCATCCAACGGAACGTCTAATGGTTCGTCGGCATAGCACTTTTTCAAGTTGGATACATGGAATGTATTATGAACCTTGCTTAGCTCTTCAGGTAGCTCAAGCTTGTAAGCAACCTCTCCAACCTTTTCTAACACCTTGAAAGGTCCAACATACCTAAGGTTTAACTTCCCCCTTTTTCCAAAATGTACGACCCCTTTCCAAGGCAAAACTTTAAGCATAACTTTATCCTCGACTTGGAATTCCATCGGTTTACGCTTTAGATACGTGTAACTCTTTTGTCGATCGCTAGCAGCTTGCATTTTCTGCTTGAACTGAACGATCTTATCAGTTGTTTCTTGAATCAGTTCTGGACCAAGGAGTTGAGCTTCTCCAACTTTGGTCCAACAAACAGGTGAACAATACTTTCGACCGTACAATGCTTCAAACGGTGCAGCCTTGATGCTAGCGTGATAGTTATTGTTATACGAAAACTCGACTAATGGCAAATGGTTAACCCAACCATTTCCAAAGTCTATTGCAAAAGCACGCAGCATATCCTCGAGAGTTTGAATAGTCCTCTCGCTTTGTCCATCCGTTTGTGGGTGATACGTAGTACTCATATCCAAGTTAGTACCCAAAGCATTCTGAAATGACTTCCAGAAATTTGATGCGAACCTCAGGCCGCGATCACAAATGATTGAGACAGGTATTCCATGTCTCGTGACAACCTCCTTTAGGTACATTATTGCAAGTTTATCCAAAGGATCAGTCTCTCTCATCAGTACAAAGATTGCAGACTTAGTAAGTCGGTCAACGATCACCCAAATAGTGTCGTAGCCTTGCGACAACTTAGGAAGCTTCGTGACAAAATCCATAGTGATGTTGTCCCACTTCCATTCAAGTATCTTGGGTTGTACCAACAATCTTTTCTTCACTATGTCAACAAACTCCCTTATGGCGGAGAAAACCGTACACAACGTTGCTTACACCGATTTATGACACAAAGCTAAATGTCGAGTTCTAATCTTAGCTAGAACCAATCTAACACAACACAACTTCACGACTTGTTCACGACTTCACAACTTCACAACTTCTTCACAACTTCACACCTTCTTCACAACTTCACAACTTCTTCACAACTTCACAACTTCTTCACAACTTCACAACTTCTTCACAACTTCAAAACTTCACTTCACCACACTACTTATATTACAACTATCTAACACTACTTGTTAAGATAACCTGATCTAACTATATTACAAAGATCGTAAACGATTCTTGCATACTACACTTCAACTTACAAGATATACTAATTGATTACAAATATGTGATATGGATGCAACAAGATTGCTATGCACACTAAGGTGTAATACTTCTTCACTTGATGATGGAAGTTATGATTCTGCTTGCTGTACCTCGGGAGAAGGGAGTAAGCTGAATCACTTGGAAAACAAAGCTTTATGATATAAATGATCCAAACGGATGTAGAGAGATTGTATGGGCTTTTTAGAAACAGAAAGAATGAGTGCAAAAGGTGAGAAAAATGTTTAGGGAATAGTACCAACATTTATTGGGAAAAACTAGAGGAGCGGGAGTCTATGGTTGGTCCCTTAAATAGGGTGGCCGGCCACCCTTATAATTAAGGGGCCGCCTATGTATTTAAGGGGCTCCGCCCATTTTCAGACGCTAATCTTTTTGTCTTTTTTAGGGGATGGTGTTTACTGGACCTTTTCTAGCCGTTTTAGGTTCGAAAATTCGAAATTCAAAATGTTTATTTTGAATGAAAATTTCTTTTAATTGTAGACATATGTTTGTAAGTTTATAAAAATGTGTACACATTTTTAAAAAGTTTTGAGGTTGAATAATATTTCCTTTGATCATAAAATGCATTAGCATTTGTTTATTCTATACCTTTTAAGTGATGTAAATTGTTGAAATGAGAATTTAACTACATAAATACTTGTTTACGTTTAATTTTACGTTGAAGTTTTTATATTGTGATTATCAAAACGTATTAAAAGATGTGGAAAAAAGATTATAATTTTTTTAGGCATTACTATTTTATCTACAGGAGGTCTTCATAGATCAAGAGTTATAGGGTCATTCATGAACACACCAAAATTTCCGTGCTTAATTTCCCTGAACCATGATACATAAGTAGCAGGATTTAAAACACAAAGTAAAATATAGACTACAGGAGTTGGATAAGGCAAAATTGGTGTAACGAAAAACTTAACATAAAGGGTTCAAACAAGATTGGCTCAACAAGTGATCTAGGGGTATTCGTGCACTAGTAATGGAAGCAACAAGGGGTTTTATACAAGGAGGTCGACAAGTCAGTGTAACAAGTCGATAAACACACACATATAAGCTGTTTTGGGGTGTAATTCCTAAATGTTGCCTTCTTGAACATCTATTCCTGCTAATCAATTAGGTCTTGAAATGTTGTACATGCCAAGCTCTAAAGTCTACAATACTACCGGCACACTTATATTTTTGGTGGATTTTTGTATAATAGATGAAAACGAAATCATTAGACTTACCAACTCGTGGGTATTTGTTGAAGCGTAGATAGGTTTTGGTGCTTCCAGGAATGCCTAAACGTATTTTATCGCGAAACGTAACCAATTTACTTAACCAATAAAAATAAAAATGAACAAAGTTAATAATTATCATCAAAATAATTACTTAACACTTGCTTGATGTAAACATTTAATTGTTTGATGCCCGTTTACATTGAACGATAATGTTTAGCTTACGCGATTTAACCTAACGATTACGATTAAAAGCAAACGCGTACAATATTAAAAATACATAGTGAATTCATTGACGATGTCAATGACACTAAAACACGCAGTGTTATAGTCTTTTGCACAGAATCACAAATGACAACCGAAAAGTTCAACACAATATTCACAATTTCTTGAGAAATGATTTTATCCAAGTGTCGATCGTTTTCAATAAAAATTATTTTAGTTGAATTTCACAGCATTTTCTGTCTACTATACATTGTTCCACAACTGCTTTCATTTGGTTGAAAACAGTTTATGTTAGGAACAAGAAAAGTCTCGGTCACTTCTAATATTAACTAGTCAAAGCCCGTAGTTAGTCAATGATTAGTTTATACGCTAATATGGCCCAAATGCCCATGGAAAGCCTTACTAGGCCCATGGCCGGCCACCCCTGGTGTATAAATACCCTCTCCATGCCTTGGAGAGGGTGGTTGGTTGGTTGGTTGTATGTTTCATTTCACTTAATGCATTTCATGTTCTCTACTTTCTCTCACTAGAAAATACATCCTTCCTCCCACTTTCTCTCTTTAGTTCTTGGTTCGTATATCAAAGATTACTTGTATTCTACAATTGGTATCAAGAGCCATAAAGTGATTTGCTTAGTTCTTGTGTTTGTTTTTTGTTTGGTTCGTTTTCCGTACACCTCTTACTCTTTTCTTTTGTTTTTCAAAGCTTCTTTATACACTAAAAGATCATTTACCTAGGTAAAGTTGATCTAGTATCTTTGGATGTAGGTGTATTTGCTTTGGATTAGAGAAAATCTAAGTTTTGTTCATCTTTTGTTTTCAAAAAACCTTATAAAATACAAATCTTGATTTTAAAATTTTTGGCTTAAAAACTAAAAAGTTGTCATTTTTAAGGTACCTATAGGTTTAAGAATACTAGTTGTACAAGAAACTTTAGGAAAAAACAATCAAAAAGGTATCTTTTTGTGTTTTAAAAATTTTGAGTTTCGTCCGTGTGTTGCACGAATTCGCAGTTTCTAGCTCTATCCAAATTTGCAATTTTTGTTGTTCATGAATTCGCAGATTATTAGTCGTATCCAAATTTGCAGTTTTTTAGTTCTATTCGAATTGGCAATCTTTGTTGTATCCAAATTCACAATTTGTAGTTCTATCCGAATTTGCAGTTTCTAGTGGTATCCAAATTTGTAGTTTATAGTGGTATCCGAATTTGCAGTTTCTAGTGGTATTCGAATTTGCAGTTTGTAGTTCTATCTGAATTTGCAGTTTCTAGTGCTATCCGAATTTGCAGTTTATAGTGGTATCCGAATTTACAGTTTCTAGTGGTATCCGAATTTGCAGTTTGTAGTTCTATCCGAATTTGTAGTTTCAAGTGGTATCCGAATTTGCAGTTTATAGTGGTATCCGAATTTGCAGTTTCTAGTGGTATCCGAATTTGCAGTTTATAGTGGTATCTAAATTTGCAGCTTCTAGTGGTATCTGAATTTGCAATTTCCTTGTGTATCCGAATTCGCAGTTTGTAGCAGCTTCCGATTTAGCAGTTTGATTTACAACCCGAATTAGCAATTCACGTAAGGACCCGAATTTGCAGTTCAATAAGGACTTGAATTTGCAATTTTTAAAAGGACACGAATTTGCAGTTTTCAATAGAACCCAACAATTTCACTTAAGTAAACGAATTTGCAACATTTACTTAAAAAAAACTCAAAATTGCTTCATCAAAATTATACGGTTTATTTCTTTGACTTGTAAAATCCCGTGAATCACTCGCTTGTTTTCTCGGTTTTGTCAAGAATTGTAAAATCCCGTGTAGTTTCAAGACTTAAAACACATAAAAGACAACACCCTCAAAC
>BQNB010036276.1:9671-38265 GCA_026074375.1 Tanacetum coccineum
TAATAACAAGATTTGATAGGTGGTTGGGGTTTAAAATGGGTGAAATGAGTAAACGGGTCTAATGTTCCATTTAGGGCACGTATAGGGTTTCTTGGTTTTATTTCGTGTATAATTGAAATGAAATGATGAAATGATGATAGAATATGATTGATAATGTTGTAATTTAAGTTATTACAACTTATTTGAGTGTTGGTTGAGGTTTAAAACGGATAAAAATCAATAAACGGTTCTCGAGTTACTATATAACTCGGGTTAAGGTTTCTCAGTTTAATTTCATGAGATCTTATGATATAAGGATGATTATAGATTGTAAATGAAGTATATGACTTGCTTGTAACTTGTACTTGATGGATTGTACAAGATTTCTTAGGAAAACAGAGGTAAAATGGCTATTTTGGATATCGTGCATTAATGACTTGTACATTATGCTTTAAGAACTTGTACCTTTCTTTGGAGGGAATTTATATTTCAAATGAGATATTATATTACTTGTACGTATGCTTTAAAAGCTTCTACATTCACTTTAGATGTTAACTTTTCATGGAATTAGGGTTTAAAGATATACGATAACGGTTTAAATCCTGTTTTGATATAACGTTACGAATGGTACATTATATGAGTAATGTACTTTGTAATAATGATATTAAGATATTGACATGTTATGATGTTTGCTTGACATATATGAAGATAGGATTGCCATAGGTAGATTGCGTGAACTTGTTTACTTTAGAAATATAAACTATGATACGTAATGAAATGAAATGAAACGAAATTTTATTCCCGTGAAAAAGTAGTACTTAATATAATAAGTAGATATTACATTGATGAAATACTGTAAAATTACGGGTTGTTATAAACAGGTGGTGGTGGCCGTTGGTGGTAGCGGACTAGCTGTGGCGGTAGAAAATGGCGGTGGTGTTGTTTAGGGTGAAGAAAGTGATAATGAGGAAATGAGAATGAAGGGTTGGGGTGCATTTGTTTTTTTAGACTAATTTATATTAAATATAATATATAATGTGTCATTTTCTTTGCAGAACCACTTTTTTGTACAGAGCCTACAGAACCAAATCTAAACCTTTCATTTATTTAATCAATGGTTAAAAATAGTTGTGGCATTAATGTAATTAAGAAAACTCTAAATTACAAACTGTAATGTATAAAAGGACATTTTAGGAATTTTACAATTTCTAAAAATAACCGCTCCCTTTTATTCATAAAAAAATCTCAGTCGACAATCACTATGATCCAACCAACCCTATTTTTTTAATTTTTTTGAATTCCATCATCAAACAAGATGTTTTTTATGCTTGTTTGATGCGTTTTATATCAATCAAACACGACTTTCAACGCTTTTTTCTTCATTTATGTTATTATATGTACATAAATACTCGCAAATCAGTTCTTATATAACCAGTGTTAGATCTATCCTTTTCTTTCAATAGATCTACTTATCTACATCGGATTTTTGCTATTATTATATTTGGTGAAATTAGTAGTTTATAGTTGTATTGGGTTAACTACAATAAAACCCATGTTTGATGTAGATGGAGGTTTAAGAAGATAGAAAAGGAGGAGAAGATGGAAACGTTTTTGGCACCGTTTCTTGTTATGATTTACATGATAGTTTTCGTTGCAGATTTTTTGTGCAAGCCAAATCAAAGGTATTGAATTCTTCTTTTTTATTTTATTATGTGTGCATTATTAACTTGATGTATTTTTCCATATTCATCACGTGTTTACAATGCTTTAAATCTATTAGAAGAGTTATAAAACTTCTAATGATTAGGTACTATCTGGTGTATGTTTGTTTAGTTTTGTTATTTAATCATTATAAATGTTAAGCTAGTCATATGATGTAGTACTGTTTATGATTTAACGAGCTATATATGTGTGAATAGTTTGACAAGTGTTTTTGTTAATCAAAGTGTTTAATCACTTTTGGTCGGTAACACAGTGATCATTTATTAAAGTTTGAGCGTGTGAACCATTTGATGATGTTTGTACAGGTTCTCATGTTTACCAAATTCCTTAGTATTACAATAGATTTATTATATAAGATACTTGTACTGAGTAAAAAATCTTTGTTGCAGCAAAGACTTCTGTATAATCGGAGGGCACCCCGTGAGTAAATCATCTAAAATGTGAAGAGTGCGTATATGTTTTTTGGAAAACATGCACATATGTTCTAATCAATTTGATGAGAAAACGCAGCGTGCACATATGTTATGGAAGGGTGCTCGTATGTTTTAACAAATCTGATGAGAAAGAGAAGCGTGCATATATGTTCTTGGAGGAGTGCACACATGTTTTTGATATGTTCTTGCAAGGGTTCTCATATGTTGTAATGAATTTGAGAGAGAAATTGAAACGTGCACATATGTTTTTCGAAGAGTGCACACATGTTTTTGACCAACATGGATATAGTTGGATTTATATTTGTAATGTATTTCATTTGATATCAAATTTTGTTTATATATTTATGTTTTTGGTTTGTTATTTGTATGTATTTCATTTGATATTACTTTTTGTCTATATTTTATGTTATAAATTTCGAAGATTAAAGAATGTGCACAAGAAACATATGTGTAGTTACCATATTAAGTTAAAAATGTACACTAAAAACATGAAATTTACAATTAAAAAAAACATATATGCACTCATTTTTCTTCTTTTGAAAACAGTATATACTAAAAAAATATAAAAAAAATAATTAATTCTGAAAATTAAGAGGTTTTTAAAAAAAACATTTTTTTAATTAAAAAAATTAAAAAAAAAATCAAAATGTGTTTTGACTATTATACCCTTTTGAATTAAATAAAAAAAAATGTAATAGTACTAAATTTATTGGTTATATTGGTTCTGTACAAAAAATGGTTCTTGTAAAGAACGGCCATCATATATATATTCTATATTTATTCTAGTATACATTTATACTATATATTATATTTATTAATGATGAATATTCTATATATTGAGCTTAAAATCGATTTACTAAATAATAGAACATGTAAAAATAGAATTACGTCGCAAATATATATAATTAACTTGCTTTATTTGTAGAAAACACGAAAAAACCAAAACCCGGCTGGGTCTCGAGAACCGGGTTGACCTGGGTCACTTCAAAACCGGCGGGTCTAACCGGGTTTATAAAATATTAAACCCGGTTTAATTTGACCCGTTTTTTCGACCGGAACCGGTTTACCCGGTTGAACTAGCCGGGTCGAACCGGGTTTCAAAACATTGGTTTTATTTAGTATCACTGACTAATGATAAAACTTGCCAGTAGTTGATCATTTAGATAAGAGTAAATTGCATGGTTTCGTCCCTGTGGTTTGGGTGATATCCCTAAGCCAGTCCCTGGTCTTTTTTTTGCCTCATCCATCCCTAAAATCAAAATACATAACAATCGTCCATCCCTAACTCTAATGGTCGGATTTTTTTTCGTTAAGTCCGTCCCAAGTGGGGGCAATGTGCTTAGGGGTTTAAAGAGAACAATAACGACTAACGACAGACATCGATATATCTTATAAAAAACTGAAAGTAAACAATTTGACTACTAATTTTGGTTATCAACCAAAAGTAAACAAATTATATACAGTAATTTTTGGTTACTTGTTTTTCACTCGTACACAATTTCACTTCACTATATGACTCTGAATCTGCTAATTTGTATACCTAAGTTATTGTAATTCAAAGATAATGTGAACCACTGACTTTTTTTGTCCATGAGCATCACCCCAAGTATATATGGATAACTTTTTTTTCCTTCGTACACACATGAGCAACAAAAAATTTATGTTAAAAGGAGCTATAAATAATTTGTATAACAATGTACATGTTATAGGTTAGTTACCCGAAGGATTCATTAAAAATAACTTTAAAACATCAACACAATACTAATTAACATGTTGTCAAATCAACAAATTTTACATAAGTATGCCTCCTTTTTGTGAAATAACTAAGTCATGTGTGAATTTTTTTTTATCATATTGCAAGATGCATTATAAGTAACAAAAAGTGGAGTATAAAACATTTTTAAACTTGTAAAGACTACTTTCAAAACTTTTATCAATAAAATAAAACTACTCTCTTACTTCAAGTAGTGTTGGATCACATATGCCAACTAATATTTTAAACAAGGTTAAAACTGTCAATTTATAAACTCTTATGCACCAGTTAGGAAGTATAAACTTAATAGCAGGAAGAAAACTGTAAGACATATAATTACTTAGGGTAAAAGTTGTATATATGTAAACTTATCATCTTCTTCCTCTGAGATCTATATTAAACACAAGCCCATGTTTTAACTTCTTTTTTGGATCACATGGAATTGATTACGTTATATTAGGTAGGAATCAAACTATCTAGTAATCTAGACCACTCTATCATCAATTTAACACTAAAAATGAATTACCATAGCATCAAAGCCACCCCATTGGCTCAAATCCGGCCATGGCTAGTTGGATTGGTTGGGGGTGGCCGAGCACCTGCTAGCCACCCCATTGGCTCCGTACCTGATTGTGGTCTTTTCCATTTTGCATTATTTCTTAACTTAATTTAATATCACTCTTTAAAACCGACTACCCAATCACTTTTTTAGTTACGAGCCTTTTTTTTAATTCAAAAATTTAATAATAATAATAATAATAATAATTATCTACACCTCTTCATCAACACAAATCCGGAAGAAATTCCCGCATCTCTTCTCTGAACCCGTACTTTCCTCAAGTGCCGCAACTTGAGCCTTGAGGACAAGGCTCTTCTAACCGGAGGAGACTGTAACATTTCCGTATTTTCAGGTCTTTTACGACGTCATCTATTTTACTAATTATTTATTTTTCTTTCTCGTACGCGGTTACTTTTATTTTTAATAGTTAAATCGCGTAAGTTAAAAATTATCGTTTAGCGTAAACGGACATCAAACAATTAAATGTTTACATCAATCAAGGGTTATATAATTATTTTGAGAATAATTATTAACTTTGTTCATTTTATTTTTATCGGATACGTTAAGTGTATACGTTTCGCGATAAATTGCGTTTAGGCACTCCCGGAACCACGAAAACTTTTCTACGCTTCAACAAATACCCACTTTTATACCCAATACATAAAAATTACATAAATATATCATGTATATCTTACTTTTGCCGAAAATCATACATCATATTCAAATATATACATGAAAAATGACATTATACTTGCATCTTGGTCAAATTTCACACCATACTTCATTTATGGCACACCATACTTACCATACCTTAACCAAGACCATACTAGGGCCATACCTAAGACTAAATACCATCCCTTGCACCTTACTTTGACTCCTAGACCATACCTTGCACCATACTTGCAATCTATACATAAGAGAACTAGCACTTTCATGCATAAACACTTAGAGAAAATTCACAAACTCTCCCTTTTTCTTCTATAGAGCTCACGGCTCAATAAGCCATCTCAAACAATCCATACAAAATTTTTATAACCTATTTACATACACTCTCATATCATATCTAAGATACCTCAAAGTATTTTGAAGCCTTGATTAATTATTTACAAGTATTGAAGCAAGAAATCAAGATTAGGGTTTTGTTAAGAAAATAAGGGTTTTCTTAAGTGCAAGCTTGGGTTTTAAGGCTAAACACGGGTTTAGCATTTGTTTCTCATCATCATCATACCTCATAAGGTCCACTTGAACTCTTTATGTTTTTATAATGTTCATTTTTATGCACATGATTATTGTATTTAGCTTATATCACCATTTAGGATTTTATCATGAAAATGAGATTTCTACTTGAAATGATCATATGGATTACTTTTATATATGTTGTGTTATTACATATATCATGTTAAAAAGGATGATAAAATATGGTATCATGTTGTTTTGGTGTAAACATGATTATGGGATAATTAGGGTTTTTATAGTTTATTAATATGTTTCAAGATAAAGTTATGGTTTTAAAGTATGTTAATGGATTTGTTAACATGGGTAACTTGGACACATGAGGACTTGGATGGACAAGGGACACTTAATATATGTATTAATTATAATATATATGATATATGAGACTTGTGATAAAATACAAAAGTAGTAAAGTATAAAGAAAAGGTTACAAAGGATCAACATACTCAAGCAAAAGTTGCCTGTCCCAAAATTCTAATCTTGCATACTTATTTTAATATTAATAATAAAATAATAACATTCAGCGACGATTCGAAAAAGTAAGAAACTTGTTAAACGATTAATACGAAAAAGTTACGTTAAAAAACAGTTATACGTTAATAAACGAAGTCGTAAATGAATTTTTATAAAAACATTTTTATAAAAATCTCAAACAGCAAGGGTTAGTATTTTTAATAAATAGTACATATTTTTAGGATTCCAAAATGATAAGAATCGTAATTTTTCAATTAATAACGAACGAGTTATGAATTTCGCGAGTTTACGACAAATAATACTTTTATAAAACTATTTTTATAAAAGTTACTATTCATGACAGAAAGTTATATTTTTGTAAACCTCATAAAAATATAGAACTTTCAAATACGAGAACGTCCTCGAAAGAATCGTTAAAAACGGAGCTATAACGAATAAAATACGACGTTTACGGGTTTTACGACAATTAAATCGATAAAAATATACATAGGGTCTGATGTGAACAGTAATTTTTACTGTTCACCAGTAGGTCCGAAATTCGAAAATGTCAATTTATGATAACTCGTCTTGATACGAAAAGATGGACATAAGAAACGCGAGAATCGGGTTTAAAACGCGAAAGTTACGCCAGTTTTGCTAAAACGGTAATTATAAACGTTTTAACTTCTTAAACACAATTTTACTAAAACCATTAGTTGGTGATTGAGCTATATAGAATATTATGTGGTTATCAAAGTACTATATTACTAGGGAGTTTCATAATGAGGCCTCTTCGGATGGCGTTTCGACGAGTTGTTGGATTTACGATTTAAAGTGTCCTAACTCCTCGAACGTCATGTCATGACCTCTTTAATTATGATAGCCCGAACGATAGTACGATGTAACAACTATAGGATTATATTCAATGTTATCAATATAAGTACTCGGTACTTATACGACCTATGATAATTTAGGTTGCATTCGATCTTTTACGTGACGCATTATCTGCGATATTTGGATTATCAGAACTCAAGGTGAGTTCATAGCCCCACGTTTTACATGCTTTTGTTTTACAAAGTTTTTGGGGTGAAAAACATGCGATGTTTTACAACTGGACACAAGTGGTTAAGTTTCATATTATGATTACATTTGTCTAAGTAGCGATAACCCAATTGAGCCATTATCATGAACTGATACTTTACGAGCGGGAATGTTATGAAATAGATCTATTGGTTTCACAACCCCGTTCGGGGTGATTAGCTATCACTAGTGAATCAATCGAACGTATACCATGTTTTCAATATCGGATGTTGCAGGTTAGAACAGTCACCACGGGCAAACGGACCATTAATTTGGCAGTAAGCCAACATGTCCAAGCATCAGTGTCATGAGCTTAGAGCAACGTAATTACAATATATGAATATCTGCAATCTGTTGCATTATCATACACTTGGGAGGATCTGTGTCCTACAATATATGAATAATCAAACCTATGAATTCCACCAACATTATTGTTGACAGTTTTAAAGCATGTTTTCAGGGGATCGAATAAGCACGAGGTGCGATGGAATACAATACATTGGTGGTTATGATATTGGAGTCATGCATTAAAGATTTTGTCACATTTCATTTTGTTATCTGTCATGGGCTGAAAATCTTTGTATTTTGATCAAGTGAACAAGTTAAGCTTCGGGCTTATGTAACAATTACTTTGTTAAATCCAATGTATCATTTTCAAACGACTTTTTGGTCGTTCTATATATATCTTATGTTATTGATCTGAGAAGTAACACGCCCCGGACCCATATTCCGCTGCGACCCAATTTGGGGGTGTTACAACCACACCTTGCATATCGCGTTACAGCTAGGATTTCTATTCTTGCTCCAATACCTACACCAGGTTAGTCTGATGCAGAGGT
This sequence comes from Tanacetum coccineum, assembly GCA_026074375.1. NCBI lineage: Eukaryota > Viridiplantae > Streptophyta > Magnoliopsida > Asterales > Asteraceae > Tanacetum > Tanacetum coccineum. The sequence continues at coordinate 17,724 of BQNB010036276.1, forward strand.
TGCCAGACTTCTCGCTATATCTACTCCACCATCATCACCACTTTCCCCATGGTCATCACCACTTCCCTAGATACCTTCACCACCACTACCTCAGATTCCCTCACCACCACTACCAGTATCATCATCATTGCCTGTGTTATCTCCATCACCACCTGCTAGTCCTATTCGTCCGTTGGGCTATCAAGCTGCTATGATTCAGCTGAGAGCCAAGGCCACATCTACTTCCCATTCACTACTATTACCACTACCCATTATACTCTCCCACACCAGACTAGATGTACCATTATCAGGGACACCACCTTTGCATTTTACTCTCTCTGAACCGTAGAGATAGACAGACCCGAGTTACTTAGATACCACCTCGAAAGAGGTTAGTATCGCTCTTAGGTCTTAGATACGAGATAAGGAGAGAGCTCGTCTACTAGCTGCTATGATCCGGCTAGGAGGGTCTAGGGCAGACTATGGTTTTTTGCCACCATGTGATAGTGGAGATCAGGCATGATCAGAGAGAGTTGTTGATATGGAAATCACTGACTCTTGGGATGAGATCGTTGAGGCCATGCAGGGGATACCAGTAGTTACCGATGTGACAGAGCTTAGCCAGAGGATGACAGAGTTTTGAGACTAGCGTTAGCGAGACACAGACGAGGTTTATACGAGGTTGGACGATGAGTAGTCTGGGCGACAACTATTGGCTGGTCGGCTCAACATGTTGTTTGGGGATAGGAGTGCACATGCACGTACTGCTAGACTCATGGAGACTAAGTCTAGGATGTCTAGAGAGGCATGGAGACGATCTATGGATGCGAGTGATCTTGCGCATGCAGAGGTTATGTCGCTACATACCACAGTGTTAGCTCAGCAATCACAGATTAGAGAGTTACAATCAGCAGACCGTAGGAGACAGACAGTGATTACAGAGATGCTGACGGAAGATCACAGAAGGCAGAAGCAGCTCACAGAGGCACTAAAGCTGATAAAGAGACTTCAGACTCAGATGATAGAGTTCGAGAGACAGCAAGGACCCGCCAAAGGTCCTGCACAGCTAGAGCTATCGGAGGACGCTAGTAGCAGTTCCTATATTCTGTTATGGCTAGTTGTTTTGTACAGACTACTAAGTATATGGGTTCAATCCTGGCTAGTATGGGGCTTTAGTTGTGTATAGAACTTTATCTTGTAACCTAATTTTGTGACATTTTGTTCTGAACCAATCATGTATCAGTTTCCAATTATATATGGAATGGTGGTATTATGTCATGTCTGTAATCGAATTTGTTGTGAATGAATGTCGATTTGGTTATATCATTGTTGATTACAATTCAGTTGTATATTTCACTGTGTGATGTGATCTCATTTTTACTTATTGGAGGTAATACGAGCATTCATGGTTATGAATTTTAATTAAATCTAAACAGGTATTATATTGTACCTTGTGATTTGAAGAAAATGGCACCAAAAAGAAGGACCACGAGGTTAAACCTAGAAACAACACCGGCCGCAACAGCCGGCACTACTACCACTGTCACTAATGCCCAACTTCAGGCAATGATTGACCAACGCATTACTATACCAGTTTTTTGCAGCACTGATTCAAACACGAATGGCGTCGACAGCCACTAATTCCAGACAGGTCAGGAGAAAGAGCGAGCCACTCGTGAGTGTACTTACCTAGACTTCATGAAGTGCCAACCTCTAAATTTCAAAGGCACGGAAGGAGTTGTCGAATTGACTCAATGGATTAAGAAAATGGAAACTGTGTTCCGTATAAGCAATTGTTCTATGGAAAACCAAATCAAGTTCTCCACTTGTACTCCTATCTGGGAAATGCCTCTAACGTGGTGGTCACTCCACGTTAGACTGATTGTAATGATAATTGCTATAGCAATACCTGGACTGATCAGAAGAAGAAAAATGACTGACAAGCTACTGCCCAAGACCGGATTAAAAGAAACTCGAGAAGTCGAACGTAGGAAATTGAAAGTGACAGGTACAATTGTGATAGGGTAAAATCAACGTTTCAGGAACTGGCATTGCTGTGTGGTAGAATGTTACCTGAAGAATCTGACAAGATTGAGAAATATGTCGGTGACTTACCCGACATGATCCACGGAAGTGTAGTATCATCCAAGCCTAAGACAATGCAAAAGGCAACTGAAATGGCAATCGAAGTGATAGATAAGAGAATCCACATTTTTATTGACCGTCAGACAGAGAACAAGAGAAAGCTAGATAATAACCAACAACCATAACAACAACACCAAAACAAGAGGCAGAACACCGGCAGGGCTTATGCTGCAGGGACTGTTGAGAAGAAACCATATGGGGATCCAAACCCCTATGCTCAAAATGCAATTATCACTACGATGGTCCATGTTCTCCTAAATGCCACAAATGCAACAAAGTTGGCCATTTTGCTTGTGACTGTAGGAGTACGACAAGTGCCAATAATGCTAACAATCAGAGGGGCACTGGGTCGGGTCAGAAGCCTACTTGTTTTTAGTGTGGAGCCCAAGGAGACTTCAAGAGGGAATGTCCAAAGCTAAAGAACAACAATAACCGGGGTAACCAAGTTGGAGGTGGAAATGCTCCAGCCAAGGTGTATGCGGTAGGGCATGCAGGGACAAACCCAGACTCCAACATCGTGACGGGTACGTTCCTTCTAAACAACAGCTATGCCTTTGTCTTATTTGATACTGGTGCTGATAGGAGTTTTGTATCTACTGCATTTAGATCCCAAATTGCTATTACTGCTCACCACTTGCCCTAATTCACTATTTAATGGAGTTAAACTAGCTGACAGGGAAGAATAATTGGGTTGAACACTATCCTTAGGGGTTGCACATTGAACATCCTGAACCACCCATTCAACATAAATTTAATGCCCGTAGAACTTGGTAGTTTCGACGCTATAATTGGTATGGATTGGTTGGTAAAGTACCAAGAAATCATTGTATGTGCCGAAAAGATCATTCGTATCCCCTGGGGAAATGAAACATTAATTGTTCATGGTGACGGAAGCAACCAGGGAAATGAGGCTCTTCTGCACATTATCTCGTACACCAAAACACAAGAATACATGCTAAAAGGATGTCCTATCTTTTTAGCACATGTTACTATGAAGGGAACTGAAGACAAGTCGAAGGAGAAATGCCATTGAGGATGTACCAATCGTCCGGGATTTTCCTGATGTATTCCCTGAGGACTTTTCGGGTCTTCCTCCGACTCGACAAGTGGAATTTCAAATCAATTTGATACCTGGTGTTGCACCCGTAGCTCGGGCGCCTTATCGATTGGCACCTTCTGAAATGAAATAGTTGTCGGATCAACTAAAAGAACTATCTGACAAAGGCTTTATAAGACCTAGTTCCTCACCCTGGGGAGCTCCGGTCTTGTTTGTCAAGAAGAAGGACGGATCGTTTTGAATGTATATTGATTATCGGGAATTGAATAAACTAACGGTAAAGAACCGTTATCCGCTCCCAAGAATTGATGATTTATTTGATTAGCTTCAAGGGTCGAGTGTCTACTCGAGGATCGACTTAAGGTTGAGCTATCACCAATTGAGGGTTCGAGAAGAAGACATTCCGAAGACCGCTTTCAAAACTCGTTACGGCCATTATGAATTTCAAGTTATGCCATTTGGTTTGACAAATACACCTGCCGTATTCATGGACCTTATGAATCGGGTGTGCAAACCATATTTGGATAAATTCGTAATTGTCTTTATTGATGATATTCTGATATATTCGAAGAACAAGCAAGAACACAAAGAGCACCTTAAGTTAATCTTAGAGTTGCTTAAGAAAGAGGAGTTCTATGCCAAATTTTCCAAGTGTGAATTTTAGATTCCTAAAGTATAGTTCCTTGGTCACGTGATTGACAGCTAGGGTATTCATGTGGACCCTGCCAAGATCGAATCCATTAAAGATTAGGCATCTCCTAAGTCACCAACGGAGATTCGTCAATTTTTAGGTCTTGCTGGGTATTATTGGAGATTCATCAAAGGATTTTTGAAGATTGCCAAACCAATGACCAAGCTTACTCAGAAGAAGGTCAAGTTTGAGTGGGGTGACAAACAAGAAACAGCATTCTAATTGTTGAAGCAGAAGTTGTGTAGTGCACCAATTCTGGCTTTACCTTAAGGAAGCAAAGATTTTATCGTATACTGCGATGCTTTGATCAAAGGTTTGGGCGTTGTGTTGATGCAAAGAGAGAAGGTGATTGCTTATGCATCACGCCAATTAAAGATTCATGAGAAGAACTATACGACTCATGGTTTGGAACTTGGAGCAGTAGTGGTTTTTCTCTGAAACTCTATAGTAGTCTAGGAGACACTAATGTACAAAACCAAGTGAACGGTGTTTCACTAAGATCACAAGAGTTCTACATATACATTCTTAATCAAAAAGGGGAGACAGAAATATGAGGTAGCGTCGTTAGTGTAGAATTACTTAGTGATTACGATTCGAGATCGTTATCACCCCAGGGAAAGCAAAGTTGTCGCTGCCCGCCTTAATAGATGGAAGAACAAGAGCCACCATTAAGGGTTCGAGCCTTAGTCATGACTATAGGTTTGAATCTCCCCAAACAAATTTTGGATGCTCAGACTGAAGCACGGAAACTAGAGAACATCAAGAACGAAGATGTTGGGGGTATGTTGCTTGAAAATTCTAAGGATCCGGAGAAATTTAGAATGGAAAAGTTAAAACCCCATGCGGATGGAACTCTATGCTTCAATGGCAGGAGTTGGTTACTATGCTATGGTAATTTGTGGACCGTGATCATGCACGAGTCCTACAAGTCAAAATAATCTATTCATCCGGGTTCTGAAAAGATGTACCAAGACATGAAAAAGCTATATTGGTGGCCCAATATGAAGGCAAACATCACCACCTATGTTAGAAAATGTCTGACGTGTGCTAAGGTCAAAGCCGAACATCAAAGGCCATCAGGATTTTTGGTACAACCCAATATACCTTAATGGAAGTAGGACAACATCACTATGGATTTTGTCACGAAGCTTCCTAAGTCGTCACAAGGCTACGACACTATTTGGGTGATTGTTGAACGACTCACTAGTCTGATGGATAAATTTGCAAGAATGTACCTAAAGGAGGTGGTCACAAGGCATGAAATACCTCTCTCGATTATTTTTGATGGTGACCCTAGGTTCGCATCAAATTTTTGGAGGTCACTTCAGAATGCTTTGGGTACTAGTCTGGATATGAGTACTGCATACCATCCACAAACAGACGGGCAAAGCGAGAGGACTATTCAAACTCTCGAGGATATGTTGCGTGCTTATGCAATCGACTTTGGAAAGGGTAGGGTTAACCATTTTCCATTAGTCGAGTTCTCATATAACAATAGCTATCACGCTAGCATCAAGGCTGCACCATTTGAAGCACTTTACAGTCGAAAGTGTCGTTCACTTAGTAGTCACAAACGTAAAATACGCACAGACGCCGTTTGTGGGTCGAGGTGGAGAAGTTCAACTACATGTCCAGAAATAGTACAAGAGAAGACACTAATAAGACGTTCAAATCAAGTAGAGAATGCAAGCTGCTCGCGATCGACAAAAGAGTTACGCGGATTAAAAGCGTAAACCGATGGAATTTCAGGTTGGGGATAAAGTTATGCTTAAAGTTTCGCCTTGGAAAGGGGTCATACGTTTTGGCAAACGGGGGAAGTTCAACCCTAGGTACATTGGACCATTCAAGATGTTGGAAAAGGTTGGATCCGTTGCATACAAGCTTGAGCTTCCGCAAGAGCTGAGTAGGGTACACAATACGTTCCATGTATCCAACTTGAAAAAGTGCTATGCCGACGAACCATTAGCCGTTCTGTTGGATGGACTTCACTTTGATGACAAGCTTCAATTTGTCGAGGAGCCGGTAGAAATTATGGACCGTGAAGTTAAACGGTTGAAGCAAAGCCGCATTCCACTAGTCAAGGTTCGATGGAACTCCAGGAGAGGTCCTGAGTTCACATGGGAATGCGAAGACCAATTCAGGAAGAAATATCCACACCTCTTCACAAAGACTGTACCATCGTCAAGTGCCACGTCTTAAGCCTTGAGGACAAGGCTCACTTATCGGGGGGAGACTATAATACCCTGTGTTTTAAGGTCATTGACATCGTCAATAACTTCACTAAGTATTTTTAGTATTGTTCACGTTTGCTTTTAATCGTAATCGTTAAGTTAAATCCCGTAAGCTAAAAATGATCATTCAATGTAAACGGGTGTCAAACAATTAAATGTTTACATCAAGCAAGTGTTAAGTAATTATTTTGAGGATAATTATTAACTTTTTTTAATTTATTTGAATTGGTTATGTAAATTTGTTATGTTTCGCGATAAAGTACGTTTAGGCATACCCGGAACTACATTCATTAATCTACGCTTCAACAAATGCCTATTATTATTTCCAATGATCAAAAAGTTTATAAACTTTACCCATGGTTGTTAAATAGGACGCCCCATATACAAGAAATAAGCAAGACTTATTCAATTTACAAGTATACATTTTATATAGCAAGACTACACTTACATATTTACTTATACTTTCAAAAGTGCAAGTGTAATACTTTCATTTTATTTAGCTAGTGAACACAACCCTTGAATTCATGGGATCATGTCCACATTAGGAAGCATAGAAACATAAAACCATACCTAAGGTCTTGTACAAGTATGGACTCATAAGACTTAGTACATGACTAGTGGTTTTGACCATGCCCCGTGCAGTACCGCCCTTATTTTAGTCCACCCCTATTCCACCCATGTGCCGTCCCCCCCCCCCCCCCTTTTTTTGGTCTTTATGGTCTTTGTTTAACATACTAGGCTAACTCTTACACTTATAAGTCTTGCATTCTAAGAGAGATAAACATATACACTTCAACACTTAACAAAAAAAATCAATTTTCTCCCCCTTTTGCTCTTCAATAAGCCACGACAAACAAACCCCCTTTTCTATAATCCATAGCTTGATTTTACAAGACCATACAAGCATTCACACATCATTCCTATGATAACCTAAGGTGTTTTGAAGGGTTGGTTAAAGGTTTACAAGTATTGAAGCAAGAAAAGCAAGATTAGGGTTTCTAATTGGAATTAGGGTTTTCAAGTTGTGCAAGCTTTGGTTTATCATCTAAACTAGGGTTTAGATATTGTGGTTCATCATATTATATCATATTAAGGTCATCTAAAACCCTTTATATCTTTATATTTATCATTTTATGTGTATATATGTTCTATTTAGCAAAATCACAATTTAAGACTTTTAAACATGTAAAAAGAGTTTTTAATTGTGATCATCATTTTGTACACTTTTTCATATGTTATGTGATTGGTAATATCATGATATAATGGGATTATAAGTATTGTAACATGTTTGTTAAAGCATAAAAAGTGTATACATAAACTAGTGATTAAAAGTTACTTAAGAAAGTTTAAGATTTTAAAGCCTTGTTAAGGACTTGATATTTTGGACTCATGGACACGATATGGACCTATGTACATTATATATGTATGGCATATGATATAAAAGGTTGTGGAAAACTTGTGGTATTTTATTAGGTTAAAAAGTATATAAAAACAAGTGTATATAATTAGTTATATAAAGGACATAAAAGGGCTGTTTGGTTTCGAATTCCAAACAGTGGGGATTGCATTTTTATAAAATAATACTTCTCATGACGATTCCGTGCATATAAGGAACTTGAAAAACTGATTTATAACGAAAAAGATACGTAGTTTACGAGTTTTACGATAATAAACGGAGATATAAAAGAATTTTTAATAAAAACCTTGTATAACAATTATACAAAACAGAAGGTTTGTATTTTATTAAATCACACATATTTTTAGGATTCCAAAACAATAAGAAACGTAATTTTTCAATTAAAAACGAAGAAGTTATGAATTACGCGAGTTTATATACTTAAAATGTATAAAAATACTTTTATAAAACTATTTTTATAAAAGTTACTGTTCATATCAGGAACATTTGTTTTTGTAAACCTCATAAATAAATAGAACTTTCAGTTACGAGATCGTGCTCGAAAGAATTACTAAAAACGGAGCTAAAACGAATAAAATATGGCGTTTACGATAATTAAAGTTTATAAAAGTAATTTTATAAACTATGAACAGTAAAATTTACTATTCATCAGCAGACCCAAATGTATAAAATGTGATAATTTTGATACACCTTTCAATTACAAAGACGTGCTCGAAGGAATCGCTAAAATCGGGTTTAAAACGAATAAGTTATTACATTTACGGGTTTTACGACAACTAAAACTATAAAAATAACTTTATAACTGGTGTGAACAGTAAAAAGTACTGTTCACCAGAGGACATGAAATACAAAAATGTCATAATTTGATACGTCGTCTTAATACGAAAGCGTGGACATAAGAAACGCAAGAAACGGACTTGAAACGTGAAAGTTATGTCATTTTTACCAAAGGTATATTTATAAACGTTTTAACTTTATAAATATGATTTCACTAAAACAATTAGATGGTGATTAGCTATATAGAATTATATATGGTAGTAGTTACCCAATGTGATTAGTACTTATACGACCTATATTGGATTAGGTTGCACTCGATCATTACCGTGACGCATTTTCTGTGATACACTTGATATTCGCTCACTCAAGGTGAGTTCATAGCCCCACGTTTTATATGATTTGTTTTATAAGTTTTTGGGGTGAGAAACATGCACTGTTTTATAATTGGACACAAGTGGATAAGTTTTACATTATGATTACGTGTTGCCTAAGTAGCGATAACCCTAGTTGAGCCCATTATCATGAACTGTCACTTACTGGATTATGGGTGATTAGCTATCACTAGGCAAACGAATGTATACCATGTCGAACATAGGATGTTGCGGGTTAGAACATCATCACGGGCAATGTAGGCCATTTATATGGTATTCATTTATGTCAAGCTTCAGTGTCATGAGCTTAGGGAAACGTAATTACATTTATATGATGTCTGCATCTGTTGCATTATCATACACTTGGGAAATCTTATGGTCCTACAATATACGCTTTATCAAACCTATGAATTCACCAACATTATTGTTGACGTTTTAAAGCAATGTTTTTCAGGAGGTCAATAAGCACGAGGTGCATGGGATACATTGGTGGTTTTGATTTGGATATCATGCATTAAAGATTTTGTAACACCCCCAAAATTTGGGTCGCAGGGGAATATGTTTCCGGGAGCGTTACTTCATAATACCATTGCACAAGTCATGAGAGAACGACCTCTAAGGGTCGTTTGAAAAGTATTCTTGGATTGTCTAGACTCCATTGCACATCAAATAAGCCAAGCATCTAATTCACCTGAGAAAAACATGCTTAAAAGTGTCAACATTAAAGTTGGTGAGTTCATATGTTTTTGTATAAATAACTGTAAATCCCAAAACTATATATATAGGTTTACTGTGTTACAAGTTTCGCCCATACAAGACTTGCAACGCATAAACCTACATATATAGGTTTCCATAAAATATATATAATCCCAAGTTGTTCCCAAGTATATATTGTAATGAGCACAATATCCCAAAATGTTTCAAGTATATATTGTAATGAGCACAATATCTCAAAATGTTTCCAAGTTTGATTTGCCACTTTATTCAAGGCAACGTAAATATTCATATGAGTATAAAACAATGATTACGATTACTCTAAGTTCATGGAACTGCTACGTAGACTCATTATAAGTATGCCACTTTATTCAAGGCACCGTAAGGTTCAGATTCATCAGTATGTCGTGTTGTGCTCCGACAATGTTATAACGTTCGTTAGTTCGATCTCGAACTAGTGATAGCTAATCACCCGAACGGGAGTAGTCAACCCCCAATAGATCTATCTCATAACACTCGCGCTTACCCTCCAGGTAATTAACAGTCCACTCCACTTAAGCTAATCCGTAATCATTCGAGTAAAAGTCAAGTATGTGTTTATGTCCAAAAAGTGAACCAAGTAGTGTATCTCATCACGAGATATATAAAAGAGTATGTAAACCAATTTGTTATCAACCATACAAATGCATTTGTAAACAAGCATGTTCTCACCCCAAAACTTATAACACAAATCATGTAAAACGTGGGGCTATGAATTCACCTTTAGTGAGCGAATAACAAGAATATCACAGATAATGCACCACGCAAATCGTCAGATGCAACCTATTTAAATTAAGGTCGTATAAGTACCAATTACTTTGATTAACTAACATCATATACAGGTCTATGTTAGTTACATCATACTATCGTTTGGGCTATCATAATTTAAGAGGTCATGTAGTGAACGTATGAGGAGCTAGGACACTTTAAATCGTAAATCCAACAACTCGTCGATACGCTACCCCGAAGAGGCCTCATTATGAAACTCCCTAGTAATATAGTACTTTTATAACCACATATAGGTCTATATAGTTCAATCACCATCTAATTGTTTTGGAAAAATTGCGTTTAATAAGTTAAAACGTTTATAATTACCGTTGTAGTAAACTGGCGTAACTTTCGCGTTTTAAGCCCGGTTTTGACGTTTCTTATGCCCACGCTTTCGTATTAAGACGAGTTATCATAATTTAACATTTTCATATTTTTGACCCTCTGATGAACAGTACTTTTTACTGTTCACACCAGTTATAAAATTATTTTTATAGTTTAAGTTATCGTAAAACCTGTAAACGTCGTATTTTATTCGTTATAGCTCCGTTTTTAGTGATTCTTTTGAACATGTTCTCGTAATTGATAGTTCTATTTATTATAAGGTTTACAAAAATAAATGTTTCTGTTATGAACAGTAACTTTTTATAAAATTTATTTTATAAAAGTGTTAATTATCGTAAACTTGCGAAATTCATAACTCTTTCGTTATTAATTGAAAAATTACGATTCTTATCATTTTGAAATCCTAAAAGTATGTACAATCTATGAAAAATACTAAACTTTCTGTTTTAGAAGTATTTTATAACTTGCTTTTATAAAGTTTATTTTATAAAACCGGTATTAACGTAAATCGTGTTTTTATCGTATCTTTTTCGTTATTTATCCGTTTTTCGAGTTTCTTACCTTTTTGGAATCATCATGAGACGTAGTATTTTATAAAAATATAAAATGTATACCTTAAAAATCGAATTCAAACAGACCCTAATGAAATTTTTGATAAAAATATGTTAAAACTTGTTTTCATAACTTTCTAGCTTAACCACTTTATTACAAGTCTATTACAACACTCATTTTCACATGTATTCCATACTTAGGGTCCCTAATCCATCATGTGTCCATATATTGTCCAAGAATCACAAGATCCAAATGGGTACATACTTATATTTCCATGAACTTCCATAAGTAACTTTTACTTACTAGTTTATACTTATAATTTTTACATTTAACTCAACATGATACAATACTTATATTACCATCATATCATGATATTATCAACCTTATAATATGAGTAAAAATATATAAAACCATGATCACAAGCCAAAGATCATTTTAGATGTTTAAAAGCATCCTAATGGTGATTTTGCTACATAGAACATATATACTCATATAATCATAAATGTAAATATATTAAGAATTTTAGATAACCTTATTATGATGTAAGGTAGAAGATCACAATATCTAAACCCTTGTTTAGATATAAAACCAAAGCTTACAAGTTTAGAAAACCCTAATCCAACTAGAAACCCTAATTTCCCTTTTTCTTTAATTACCCTTCTTAATCAACCAACCAAGCTTCCAAACCTTCTTGTATCACTTTAGATATGTTCTTAATTACTTGTATAATTGGTAAAATAAGTTGTATGAAATTAATGTGGGGTTTGTGGTGTTTGTCGTGGCTTATTATAAAAAAAGGAGTGAAAAAGATGATTTTTGATAAGTGTTTTGTGTTGTGTGTATGTTATGACTTTCAATACATGAGATATATATGTATAGACTAGTCCAAGTGGTAAAACAAAGACCATAAAAGTCCCATGGGGGGGACGGCAACTTTGCATGAAAAGGGGTGACTAGTTGGTCAAAATCACTATACGTGTCATAAGTCTTATAAGCTCCATACTTGTACATGACCTTAGGTATGGTTTTATGTTCCTATGTTCCCTAATATATGAATCATCCCATGAAATTATGGAGAAAATATCTAGCTAGCTAAATGAAAGTATTATACTTGAAAAATGAAAGTATTATACTTGAAAAATGAAAGTATAATGCTATAATGTAAAGTGTAGATAACTTTAGAAGTGTGTACATGCAATTTAAATGTGCAAGTCTTGGTTATTTCTTATATATGGGGCGTCCTATTTAACAACCATGGGTAAAGTTTATAAACTTTTTGATCATGGGAAATAATAATAGGCATTTGTTGAAGCGTTGATTAATTAATGTAGTTTCGGGTATGCCTAAACGTACTTTTATCGCGAAACGTAAACAATTTACGTAACCAATAAAATAAAATGAACAAAGTTAATAATTATCCTCAAAATAATTACTTAACACTTGCTTGATGTAAACATTTAATTGTTTGACGCCCGTTTACATTGAACGATAATTTTTAGCTTACGCGATTTAACTTAGCGTTTACGATTTAAAGCAAACGCGTACAATACTAAAAATACATAGTGAATTTATTGACGGCGTCAATGACCCTAAAACACGAGGTGTTATATCATCTACCTTCACCGTCTTCCACTCCATTCTGGATCCTTCGATACACACACACGTCCATAAAACCATGATGTGAGAAGATGCTTAGAGCTGTTCTTAATTCCTAAAGTCGGCTTGGATCTACTTTTATGTTTTATAGATTGTTTCTATTTTTATTTTGCTTATTGCTTTTAATGATTTAAGGTGTCAGGAACCCTTCATGAACAACAAGAGACTTTTTATCCACAACAAAAGATTAACATTTATATTCGAGATTAAAGGTATGAGTTATTTTATATTGGTTTGCAATCATTGTTTTTTTACGGTTGAAGTGGTGATGTGTGGTGGTTGTCAGGCGGCGGAGATGGTTGTTTAGCATTGTTAGCGATGTCCATAAAGCAACTATTTATGACAACAATAGGTAAACCATGAAACTTTATAGCGAAATTCCCTTATAAATTTGTAGGCGTTTTAAGTAACAAAACTATTAAATTATGTTTTTCGTTAGAGTTTATGGGGCTAATGTTGTTGCGTCTTCGTCAAGTGGTCGTATATCTAATGCTGACATCATAGGTTAGCTATCATGGTATGGGTTTACTGCATGTTGTTCCCCTATGTGTATACAGTCAAATTTATGTGTGGTATTCTGTTTGACAGGTACTGAAAATGATTCACTTAATCGCAATTCTGCTACACGTACTGATAATTCATTGGCTCAGTCAGAATACCATGGTAATATAATGAACAACATTATTGTTAGGTGATATGTTTCGGTAGCCTTTTTATTTTATATTTCTTTTTGTTACCAGATGTTCGCCAATAGGATATATGTATCATAGAATGTGTAATATCCTTTCCTCACCCCTCCTGGTAGGAAACCAGCAGTAGTATTAATTGTTTTTTGATGGATCACTTTTCTCGTTAAATAAGCAAAACCCACAACAATAATTTACGCAAAGAATGCAATGCAAGAGTTACTTATATTTTCAGTCATCTTGAAAAGGCCAAACTCACTCCCAGGGTAAGTAAAACATGTGGATCAATCTAGGCTGATTGCATAACAATGTATGTAATTTTGGTCCAGTTTTATTCAACTGGCATGTGTTACATGAACAAAATGGCATTTTTATTGACATATAATATGCTTGCAGTTTCGGGGGTCTGAGATCATTCAACTTGAGAATATCATAATTGCTACACTAGAAGATTGGTTAAATGGATCATCTAATGTCAATCAACTCGGTCATTCAGCGGACTATAGAGGAGGTAAGTCATACTTATAGCAGAACTTCTTAAACTTAACGTTCTTAACTTCTTGCTGCTTGAACTTAAAGGAAGTTGCCCATTTTAGTTTTGCGATGAATAGCCCAACTTTTTATACTCGAATGTTTAGTTATAGCTACATGCCTTTGAATTAAATTCAAGCAATGACAATGAAGTCAGTAGTAAACAATAATTGGTAATTACATTATATGGCTTAGATATGTCTTTAGGCAAATGTCTAATTTATGTTTGTGAAAAACAGTGCATGTTTGAGTTCATCTAAAAAAATATCCACTCAAGTTACAGGTAACTGTAAAAATTCCCAAAATGTAAATAAAGATATCATGTGGCTCATCAAAAATGTAGTAGAAGTTGTTTCGGTCATGTGGTATGTCAAATAAGAAAACTAACACTATAAGAAAAGTAGAGTGTCGTATAGAGATTAAGAGACTGTGTAGGTTAATCTATAGGATGCTCCATCAGCCCCTTATGCATTCTTTTCAATTTTCTTGCTTTGAATTTAAGTGCATACATGTTATGACTTGAGTCGTTATGAGTTTCCAACTGTGTTTCTTGATTTGCAGCAGCTTTTGTGTAGACACATAGATCGAACGTTACAACCACATGGACTTGGTCAGTGTCGTAACTCAGCTATTTAATTCTTATTGAGATTTGAAGAATCGATATCAGATAATACAATATTCATAAGTTATTTGCATATACACTCTTCATTAGCTAAACATACATCTTTATCGCTTTGTGTGCTATGGCCTATGGCTTTTTTCAAAATCTGTACCAAAAGAAAGAATACATAAATACTATTTCTACATGAAAACTGGTAAAAGAATTTGAGATACATGATGCTTATTTCGTCTGTGTAGGTGGATCCAACTCATTTCAAAGCGACGTTGTTCTTCGTGTATAGCGATACAGTTGCAGACCAGAACTACTACTTCCTGTGTCGACGATGGACCAAAATGAGCCCACTAAAGGGTTGGTCGATATTGATAGGTATAGCAGCTTCCCGTGTTAATAATCATTGATCAGATATGTCACAAACATCGAACAGTGTTTGTCTAATTATAGTTGACAACTGTATTTGTAGGTATAACTGTATTTGTAGATGTACCCGTGCGGCCTACAACTGTTCGCCCTTTTTTGGATGAAGATAACAGGTTTTAACTTTCGGTTACTAAAGGTACTTCGATGCTCTTTTAGACTTATACCTGTTGCCACGTGCATGAGTTTTTCCTCCTTTTTTTTTAATTATTAGCCATCCCATTTTCAGTGAATGCCAAACACCCCTTAATCTATTTCAAGTTAATGCCAACACCCTCTGCAACATTCAGAAACAAAAACTGTTAACCGAGTCATTTTGACAATGCTTCAGAAAATGGTGACATGATGAATTACTATTAAACGGGTCATTTTAAGAATGCTTAAGTATATTGTTTTCAGAAAATGGTGACATGATCAATTACTGTTAAACGTGGCATTTTGAGAGATGGGTCATCTATATACAATATCATTCATGTTTATTCTGAATTTGTACCACGATATATCAAGTCATGAAATTTTGCAACATGAACCCATGTCTTTTTTTTCACATTAAAATGTGTATATTAGCATTTCTCAGGTTCCGGCTACAAGTCCATGTCCAACATGGTACGAGGTCTCTTTCATTGCCTATCATCTTTTAGTTTAGTTACTGAGATGATATTGTAACAAAACATACTATGGAATTATCTCTAATAATGAATAAGAATTATAATTTCCTTTCCCTTTTGCTTCACATCTTATTTATTAACTGGTCGGCAGGGAAAAGGCATTGAATGCACCTCGGGGCAACAATCTTACTAATTAAATATATAGTATAATATATAGCTTATTTAACAAGCAATAAACCCTAAAACTAATTATGGACCAAACTACAATTAGGTTTGGGCCAACTATATTGTTTAATATTGGCATCATAACATGTTGTGGCATATGATAGGAAAGAACTGAAGAAACAAAAATCGAGAGAAGGGAATCGAATCGAGTTCATTGTTTGTCACATACTTGGAATCGACCTCCTAATAAGATTTTGCACTAAAATAGAAATCAATTTGGCTGTGCAACTTTCTCATTTTAATCATTACACCAATTGTATTTGGTACCACTGTATTCAACATTTTGTATTGTTGCGCACATAACTCTTAGAAACGAGACACCAGAATAATTCATCATATTCTCACTAGTTAGCATCCTCGTCGTTGTTATTCACTCAAACAGTGCCATTAGAAAACATTCAGTCCCTCTTTATAAGCTTTTGCTTCCTCTTGTCATAAGCTAGCTTCCTCGGTGACATGAAACAATACACAAGGTGTTCCCCTTGTCTTAATCAGGAGGATACACGTATCTTTGCTCAAACTTTTACTTGAGACAATTTAAAAGGACTACTCTTTTCAATTTCCGCCACCAAAATCCTTCAAAAATGAAACAATCAGAAACAAAGTTTGCAGATTTTACAATGCAAATGACCCGTGAAATGTTTACCTTGAGAGTCTGGAAGAGAAAACCAGTCTCCCTCTTGTTTTTCAATGACACTTCACCTACCAGCTCTGCCACCCATACAGTCAGCCATGAAGAAACTACCGGAGTCCAAATGTAATCAGCATATTAACCATGTATATGTTTATGTACTAGCCGAATACCCACATTATGCAGATTCAAGTATATATGATAACGAACAAATCAACAGCAATATAGATGCAGGTTCAGGTTAATGGACGTGAAAACATACACCAAGGTGCAGAGACTCAACAACAATATGTACAAAAGCACACAACACGTTAAAGAAAAGTGCTATTCACTTTAAAAGATGATTTATAAAAGCAACAGCACAACGTACCTTTTTTCAAGTTTAAAGACAGCAACAAGGGAAGCAGCAGCAACAACAAAGCGTACCAAACTGCTCCTTATAGAGCTTTTCTCTGAAAATCCGTAACCGTAGCATACCAGCAATGCCACAGTTACCAGTAATCCCCACAAGAACAGTTCCCATCAGCAAAATGATGAAATCTATTTGAATCTCTAACAACTATTAACCTCCCCACAATCTTTGAAATATACTTGAAAACCGTATGACAATCCCCACAAACCCTCAGATTCTTCATTATTCTGATAGGCAATTCTGATTTCTTCGTAAGAGCAAAAGCAACTGCAAGTTTCTCACTATGGTAACTCAAGATTTCCTCCTGGTTTTCAAGTTCAAGATCACGAAGCGCATATTTAGTCTCGGGCATATATCCCAATTCCTTCATTCTTCCTTGCAACTCTTTAAGCTTATGGTAAATTGCATCAGTATCAGGATGTGACTTATCGGAAGCTACAAATACATGAACACCATCTTTCATAGTCACCCAACTACAACCAGCTTCCTTTTTCACTTTTGCCACTGTCATCGACAAACGAGTCTTTTTCATTTCTTCCCATTTACCGTTAACCGCATACATGTTAGAAAGCAGCACATAATTAGCCGCATTATTAGGGTCTAGCTCTAGCAGCTTTTGGCCCGCTCGTCTACCTAAGTTTGTGGCTCGCTCATTATTTGCTTTGCAACAAGCTCCGAGTACGGTTCGCCAGATAAGCACACTTGGGTCCATTGGCATCTCATTCAAAAAATTCTCCATTTTATCGAACTCACCTGCACGTCCTAAAATATCCACCATACAAGAATAGTGTTCCATTTTAGGGTTTAGTCTATATACATACCTCATGGAGTTAAAATGTTCAAACCCTTGATCAACTAGACCCATATGGCTACAAGCGGATAATACACCAACAAAGGTAACATGATCAGGAAGTTGACCTGATAGCTTCATTTGGTTGAAATTTTCTATAGATTTATCTCCATGTCCATGCCTAGCGTACCCTGATATCATCGAGTTCCACGAATACACATTCTTCACGGGCATCGAATTAAAAAACTTTGAAGCGTAGTCGATTCTCCCACATTTTGAGTACATATCAACCAATGCACTCCCGACCACCACATCAGAGGCCAGATCAGCCCTAATTCCACACGCATGGACTTCCATACCACGACCCAATGTTGCAACAGAAGCACACGCACTAAGTACAGTAGCGAAAGTGAAGCAGTCGAGTCTTTGACCATTTGTTAACATAAGTTTGACCAAGTCCATCGCTTTATTCAAAAGCTCATTATGTATGTACCCCGAGATCATCGAATTCCAACTCGTCTCGTCCCTTCGTCCACCCATCCGTGAAAAAAGTTTCTCACATTCATCCATATGTCCACATTTCCCATAACACGATAAAACCGCATTTTCAATCGTGTTGTCGTTAGCAACATGGTATTTTAAAGTCAACCCATGAATTTGTCTAACCAGTTCATCAGAAAGTGACGATACTGACCCAAGGATATTTACAAAGGTTATCATGTTTGGGTGAAAACCACCACGCACCATTTCCATAAAATATTCAACAGCTTCAGATTTATTATCAGAAAGCGCTCCAATAATGGAATTCCAGGAAACTAGATCATATTCACGCATCGATGAAAACACTTTTTTGCAGTTATTTACACATCCCGTCTCAGAATAAAAGTCAACAAGTGAATTTGCAACAGAAACATCGGTATCCAGTCCTAACTTAAGCCCCTCACAATGTATTTGTTCACCTAAACTTAACCAACCCAATCCAGAACACGAACTCAACGCGCTAATAAGTGTAAAATTTGCTGGCGTATACTGATTTCTTTTCATTTCAATAAACATTATAACCGCGTCTCTGAAGTAACCATTTTGATCAAATCCAGTAATAACCGAATTCCATGAAATTTCATCTTTATTTGTCATAAGTTTAAAGACATCAGCAGCATTAGTAACTGACCCACACTTAGCATACATATTTATCAAACTGTTTCCAATGGCAACGTTGGAATCAATTAACCCGTTTCTGATAACGTAAGCGTGAACCTCTTTACCCTTTCTCAATCCTTCGTCCAATACTGAGAATTCACTACAAGTACTCAATAGGATAACATAAGAATCTGATGTCAACTTAACCATATCTTTCATCCCAACATAAACTTGGACCGCTTGTTCTCCTTGTTTCTGTCTTGCCAACCCAACCATCAGTCCATGCATTGACACCACGTTTTTCACGTCCATTAATTCAAAGATCTTCGTAGCTATGAAGATTTCTCCTGACCGAGCAAACCCATTTACTAAAGCACTACCAACATATAAGTCAAACAAAAAACCCGACTTTTGTATTGTGCAAGTCACTTGTTCAAGCAAAGATGAGCCGATATCAGATAAAGAATTAGATGAAGCTGCTGTTATTAAGCTCCCAAACGTATACTCAGTTGGACGAAACCCATCTACTTGCATACCCGACAAAGCCTTAAAAGCAGACCCTGCATCTCCGGTATTAGAATAAACGGAAATAATAGAATTCCATGACACTATACTCTTAACATCCATCTCATCAAAAACCCGAGCAGCATAATCAACTAACCCCATACAATTCCCATACATCGAAATCAACCCATTACACACCACCTCATGCAAAACATTCGTCCTTTTCAAAACAAAACCATGCACCTGCAACCCGAATCTAAACCCGTAACTATCCAAACCCTGACAAGCTCTCAAAACACTCCCAATAGCATAATGAACAGGCGCAAAACCCTCACGTAACATCTCCTTAAAAACAACACAAGCCTCATATGACATATGGTTTCGCGTATACCCGGATATCAAACACGACCACGAAATCGAGTTTCGAAAAGACATTTCATCGAACACGTTACGTGCAGACACCATTTCACCAAGTCTTGTATATATATTAACAAGGGTATTAACCAAGAAGACGTCGTTAACATGGCCGTATTTATATATATGTAAATGTAGGTGTTTGGAATCATTATGGGAACTAGAATATTGATATTTGTTAACAAGTGATTCATAGTTTTGACAGTTTCTAAGGTTTTGGGTGTTGGAAATGATTGTGTCTTTTAATGTAGGAGAAATGTAGGAGAGGTGTCTATGTGTACATATAATGTTTCTTTGAAACATGGTACACTCTATCAGGTGAAAGATTACCTTACCTGTGTTCAATGAGATCAAATTCATGAATTTTAAGAGGGGTGTTTGTTTCGGCTTATATGTGGGCTTATGAGCTTATTGGATTTCGGTTTATATAACATAAGCCCTAGTTTTCCGGCTTATTTTGAGACTTGTGGGCTTATATAAGTTTATTACGGTATGATAAGCTCATAAGCCCATAAATCTCAATATAAGCCAGGCAAGTGACGCTTATTTTATATAAGCCGAAATCAAATAAGCTCATAAGCTCACATATAAGTCAAAATAAACACCCCCTAAACAGGGCCGGCCCGTGGATTTTGGGGGCCCTGTGCGACAACTACGACTTACATGGCCTATAAGCAAAAGAAGTTACGTATACAAAATGTAAATACTAAAAATTGTGTTAGAAGTATAAGAAAAAATTAAAAAAAGTACATGTCACGGTCGATCACCTATGAAATCTATAGAATTTATATGAAGTTTTATAATTTCGCATACAAAGTGGATC